>CAJFCP010000069.1:1989439-2008462 GCA_904066005.1 Synergus itoensis | reverse complement strand
GAAATCCCTTAAAATTACACAAAAATTTTCAAACTAATAAATCTTCTGAAATCCACGTTAAAATTCATGAAAATCTCTAAAAATTCCTAGAATTTTTTTTATTTTTTAATTTTAATTAATTAATTTTTTAAATAATTAATTTTATTTTTATTTAATTTTATTTAATTTTATTTATTTTATTATTTATTTTATTATTTATTATTATTAATAAATTATTAATTTATTATTATATTTATTTATTTCATTATTTTATTATTTTTTTTATTATTTATTTTATTTTATTTTAATTAATTTTAATTTTTTAATTAATTAATTTTATTTTTATTTAATTTTATTTTATTTTATTTATTTTATTTTTTATTATTTATTTTACTATTTATTATTATTAATAAATTATTAATTTATTATTATATTTATTTATTTTATTATTTTATTATTATTATTTATTTATTATTTATTTTATTTATTTATTTTTTATTATTTATTTTATTTTATTTTTATTTTATTTTAATTTTTTTATTTAATTTTATTTTAATTAATTAATCAATTGATTTTTTTAATTAAATAATTTTAATTAATTATTTTTTTTACAATTTTTTAAAAATTGTAAAAATCTTTTTATATCTTTAAAATGTTAAAACTATTAGAAATCTTTTATCAAATTCCATGAAACCCTTTAAAATTCTCACAAAATCTTTGAAATATCAGAAAAATCTCTTTAAATCACTTAAAATTATTAGAAATCTCATAAAATTCCTTAAAACCCCATAAAACTCTTGCAAACCTTTTGAAATACCTTAAAACTTCACGAAAACCTTTGAAATCGCTTAAATTCGTTGAAATCTTTAAAAATTTTTAGAAACCTCTTAAAATTCCTTAAAAATTTCAAAACATTTAGAATCTCTTAAAATCCATTAGAATTTTTAAAAGTCTCTTAAAATTCCATAAAATTCTACGAAATCTTTTTTTATAATCCTTAAAATCTCTTGAATTTCGTAAAAATCACTTAAAAATCGTCAAATTTCCTTAGAATTCCTAGAAACCTTTTGAAATTCCTCTCTAAAAATGTCTCGAAAATCTCGAATAGATTATAGTTTCAAATCTGATTGGATTTGGAATGACTTTCAATGAAATTGTAAGAAGAAAAATAAAAAAATTGCGCGCGTATCGCGCCTCTTGGTTTGCTAGTATTTATAAAAAATGTTTCCTTATAAATTAAATAATTACAACATGTGTTTTGCTTTATAAATAATAATAGTTGTTAGATTATTTTCAAAATTAACTACGTTTACAGTTGTATTGATGTTTCATTGTGATTTTGTTTTCTAAAAAAATACCGTATAAATTTATAGTTATGTACAATATTATTTGAAAAATCGGTAAATTAATTATTAAATTAATTTATTAATTATTCGTAATAAATTATTTAATTGTTTATTTTAAATATTACCATAAAACTGCTTTTTTAAAACCAAGATTTTCGATATGTTTCAAGTTTAGGCTCGTGATAAAATGATGATTAATGAAATCAAATTAAAATGAGCGCGCGCAAGTATCGATTGTCGAAAATTTCTATCGACACTTACATGACCAATCAGGAGTGCGGAATAGGCGTTACGATATTTCGACTTCGACTCAATCATCTTTTTAGAATAGATTCAATTCAATTCATTCAATAAAGAGAAAAAAATCTAACGTAAAATTCTCTAGTACCGCTTAATATAATATGTATTCAATATCACAAAGTTACAACTGAGTAAGGGAGTAATATATCATTTAAGATTCGATAAAAAGAGTCATTTCTCACTTTCCATGCTTTCAGCAAAGTAGTATAGAATATTGCCAGCCAAACTTTAAAGTGATTCAACCCCATCGTCGACGATCCTATAGGGAATCGAAGGGGTAGAGGGGAGGGGGAGGGGGGCTTCAAGAGAGAGAAGAGGGATTGAAATAGAGATTGTCTCATAAATTAAGAAGCTGTCTTCTGCCTGGTATAAAGCCGCCATCTTCGAGCTTCTATTGATCAGGCAGGTTTGGCACGCTACAACGGTGATATAAACGAAATATAATTTCCAGAGAATAGTAATTTCTTAAGAACTCCCACTAATTGAAATTCCATGATATCCAAAACATGACATGACATGCAAAACTCAAGAGTAAAAAATGGAAATATATTATATAAATATAAGTAAATACCTTATATCAAATAAAGTTTAGAAATTTCTAATAAAAATGTTGTCTCATGGACTTTTAATTTAGGGAATATAGCGAACGCCCGATGCATTTCCTTTTTCTGAAAACTAAGGAAGTAATAGCAAGTAATCCGCATCAGGTCTCGGCTGAACACACTTTGAAATCCTATTTTCGACCCTCTAGGGACGTAAGCCTACTGAGAGCTTGCATGATTGCCTCTCATCGACGCCCTTTGCAATCCAATGACTGACATTACGTAGAAGTGAAATTTCCCTTTTAGCTTTATTAAAATAATTTCTCCTTTTGCATATTAAAGTTTCAATTTAATATTTTGAAAAAGCACCCAATTACTGGTGGTTGTAGAGTAAAAATATGATTCGTGTAAATCATTTTGAATGAGCATTTAAAAGAAATTGGTTGTAACGTTTATATGTAATTAAGTGTCCCAGAAAGTGATTTCTTCGTTTATTGAATTTAGGGGGTTATACTGTAAGCATAATTGAACATTATCATTTTTACTGTCAATCCTAAAAGGTAGCAAGCATGCCTGAAAGGCACCGAGACATAACGATCGATATCACTTGTTGACTGAAACAGACACGAGCCTGAATGCCATTACGTAGCCTGAAGGGCGTCCAGAGTAATTTATCTCTCCCCTGTGATTCTCAGATAGTGATAGAGCAACTCGATGAATAAAAGAATGAACCCAAAAATTCTCAATTCAATCTAGAAGTGGCTAAGTACATATTTCAAAGCATTTCTCAAATTGCTTATAGGAAAACCTTCTATCCACAAAATCAACTTTTTTTCCATTGGGGCCCGAATTTCCTGTTATTGATATTTATCGAAAACTCAAGCGATCTGGAAGCTTTTAAATTTAGTACGGATACGAAGCTTTGATTGTTGAAGATGTCGATAAATATCGCCAAAGGATTTGCCTATTGAATCAAACCAATATTTACTCATCTCCTTTTAAATAACTCGAGTTTTCTCATTTATATATTTGTATCCGAATTGTCAAGTAAATGAAAAGAACTCGTGGTGCAATTAAGGGTTGGTATTTTTCCACGGTGAAATTGATATAGATGAATGAATCTGTGTATATGGCATTGATGGATCTAAAGTTGGATGTTTTAGACGTTCTTATCCTTCCAGCATGTCTATATGCCGGGTGAAACACGTGTTTCTAAAGCATTAACGTCTTGGATGGGCGAATTATGTGGTCGTGATCCATCTTTCGAACTGAAATATTGGTTCACAAAACTATCCGGAATTTAATTCTGAACCAGTACCTAATTAAAATCATCAACTTGCGATTATCAGATTCCGAAAAAATATGTTATTTCAATAAAAAATTAAGGTCAGTTATTTTAACATCGGTTCTAGAAGAGAAAGGAGAGAAAAAGCAATAATTTTTTTTCTTTTAGAAAACAGAGAAGGTTCAAGATCAACGTAGGGGTTTTCTTTCTATTTTTGCATTGAATAAGATCAACGTTAAGGCATGTTGAGGTAAGAGAAGAACAAAGCAAATTCAAGAAGAATGGAGGAATACTGCTGGATACTGGATAGCAAGTATCGATTTGAATTTCAGCCTTTGTCTTCACCTATTTCAAGAAGACCAAATGGACAGGCTCTCGAAAATCCCGCTTTCAGCTACATTGTCTCTTGGATTTGACATTTATCTAACGTCCTGGTCAATGACAACCTCGTATAGCCAAGTAATCCATAAAACCCTTCTTCCTCGGTTTCTTCATCAACAATCTCATTTACTTAACGAAGAAAACAATTCAAGTTCCAAATCCTGACCAATATACAGATTATACAATATACATAAAACCTTCGATTAAGATACCTTTAAATCACATGAAGTTTTAATTCTTCGCAAATATATTACCTTCAATACGAATTTAGATGACAATTCAAAAAAAAAAATCTTTCTTTAAATATTATGTTTTATAATAAAAAATGTTCCAATGATAAATTGTGTGATACAAAATTATTTATTCCACCAATTAAAATAGTGTTTTAAAAGGAATTACTTATGCAGTTGAATATCTGGTAATGGCTTTAATAAATTAGTGGGAACCATCGGTGTGTATAATTAGTAAATAGATACTAGCCCTAATTAATGAATGAATTATCCAAATTACCCAGGTCAATAATTCCTAGTTGAATTAATCAGCTCTTACGATCACAAGTGAAGAAAAGAAATACTTAACTAAGCTAAGAAGCATTTAACTAATTCATTTGTCCTTGAGTGCTTAAAAAACGTAACAATAAAAAAGTTGAATGTCGACAAGGACACTACTTATAATTTTCTTGTGCCTTATTCTTTGCTGGGAGCAAAGCGAGGATGGAGGATCGATTGGCAAGTGTTCAAGCTCGAAATCTGCCAAGAAATCTCAGCTGGTCAAGGACAAACTTTTGCCGAATCTTTCACTTGGGAAAATGATAGTGATAGCAGAATTGATTCTTTTTAAGCTGAAGTATTCGAACCTTTTTAAATATTGAGATTCTCAGTGAGTACCATTCAGAATGTGAAAAATTCACATTCTAAGCTGCCTTTTTATTAGCAGCGAGCTCGATTTCACAGTCTTCAATTACTGCCCAACCTTTAAAGTATTTCCTCAACACGAGCAAAATTTGGTCTGGCTTTAAATTGGAATTTCTGAGATTCTGGATATATACTGGGATGGTCTATTACATTTCGAACAATGCAACTCTATTGCAGAATTTCCATTTAACGGTCGTCTTGATTGTAGTAAACGACGAGGTATTGAGTCGTGCATGAAATTGCAACTTTGATCGTTCAACCAATTATCACAAACAGTCAAAGGTCAAAGGTCGAAGCACCTTCGGAAAAGGAATCAGTAGAATTTCACTGATTCAAGTTTAGCAAGTATTGCTACCGAACTAGGAATTTTTTCACTGTATAGAACTTGATTTGAATTTCAGAAATCTTGAAAGTTTCTTTGACATACAGACTTGCATTAAGTACCCTTCAAGCTAGCTTAATTATCCCATTTAACGACTTATGATTTACCTCCCTCCACTGTCTAATGTCTTAGAGATCTTCGTTGATGGAATGAAACTAGAACTTGGGAAAGCTTGTACTAATTAAGTTATTCAGAGTGGAATTAACATTCTCTGCTTTAGAAGAGATTATATTTTGATAAATTGGAGGTAAATGCATACCTTCAATACCTATGAAATAAATATCACCCTTTTTGAAGTCCGATATAGAATTCACCTTCTATTAAATATTAGAGTATAAATTATAATTGCTTACCACAAAAATCAGCTATAAACTAATAAGTAATAATGGAAGCTTACCTGAAACAGAAAAAAAATATTTGGTTAATACATATTTTTTCGTATATGATTTAATAGCTTTTCATATTCAAGAAATCTTTGAAAATTTTTTCAAATTCTTTTTAAAAATTATAATTTCAAACTCAATTCACACTATCTGTAAATTTATCTTTAATGGCACCTTATAATAATAAAACTCTACACATATCTAGCAAATACACGGTTATTCGTAAACAAGGTGTCATAAACTCTGTTATATCCACTTATGCCAAATATATGAGTCTTCTAGTCACTTATAGCTGTCTAATAGTCTGATCCTAAAACAGCACCTGTTCCCACAAACTGTTCTCCTCGTTGAGTGACTTCATAAATCCTCCAACATCAACAAGTCAAGTGGTTCAGACCCCTTCAAGTAATTAATCCTGCCAGTATCCACTACCCCTTGAGGCATATTATTATTGCCACTATTCGAGTCATAAGCACTTCAATTTATAAAATTATTCATTAATAATAATCTCTAATAATTTTACTACACTATGCGCAGTTTTAGAAAAGCTATTTTATAGTAAAAAAATTACAAGTGCAAAATATTTCTCATTATAAAAATTAATTTTAATTAGTAAATTAAATTAAATTAAATTAAATTAAACAGTGAATTAAACAGATCAAGTTTAAAATGTTTTATGTTTAAAGTTATTAAAACACGAACATAATACAAAGGTATTCGCTGACTCCTAATAGGATCTTTTAGAAATAGTTTTAAAATCCCTTGAAATCATATAAAAAATCTCAAGTCACAGTAAATCTTAAAGTCTTTTAGAGCCGAATCCTTCTAAATTAAATTTTCCGATTTCAAAAGAAGATTTGTAAAATCCCATAAAAACTTTGATTACTTGCAGAATTAAATTACATAAAATTCATGGCGCATACGATACTTTTTATAATAAATGTGTGATTTCAGCCATTTTAATGTATACGAAGCGGGAATATATCTAACGTAAAATTGGCTTGAGGTGGATCTGGAATCATTTTAGAAGAGAAATCTTATAAAGGTTAGATAATAAGATTTTTAACAAAGGACTAATCAGAAATTATGGTGAAAGTCGTGGTGGACGTTAAAAGACGCAACTTGAGTTGTAAAGCTTTTGTTCGACGTTTCACATGGAATCGCTTTCGGTCACGATTCCGAGCGATTTGTCGTAGCTTACACTGCGAGTCTCAAGGACCTATCCCACTTCACTTTTATGAAGGTTCACCGATTACGGTATCAATGGAAAATCCATTTCCACCGAGCACAGTAGATACATAAGTATGATAGATTTCCCACCACGTACGCGCTGCTAACTCTTACCAAGGATTTTAAGAGTGAAAATCAGAAAAAAAATTATTTCCCTCCCTTACACTTAAAAATATTGAAAAATTTGTATATTTTATAATATGGTTTATACAACGTTTCTCAGAAAATTAAAATCAGAGAGATGCGAATTTTATCCCGAAATTTATCATAAAATTGAAGACAAGAATTTTTAGATTTTATTATTGGAAATTTAATATTTAATCTTTAGATATTAATCTTTTAATTTTAATGATGATAAGTTTATTTATTTAATTTAAAGATTCAAGAAAAGTTGAAATTAAAGTCGGAAAATTTCGTAATATTCCTTTTATATTCTCTGGAAAAATTTCAGTGGTTCTTATTAAAACTAGGAAATTTCTCTCTGCGGAAATTAAAGCGTATAGATACGAACCGCGCTGACAGAGGAAGAAAGACGGTGCAATTACCAACGGAAAGTAACTCTACTTTTTTTTTTGCTGCTTTCAACCCCTTTCTCATCAGTGAGCGTCGCACTGCAGTGCTGTTGGCAGTTTTTTTTTTAATTTCTTTTTTCAAACCTTAAATTTCGAATGATTTACTAGATATACTTTGCTATAGTTTCATGAGATTCTAACATTTCCACCCTTCAAGGATGGGTGGAAATGTTAGTTGTTTTTGACTGGCGCGCGCGTAATCGCACTTTTGCAGCAAATTCCGGAAATTTCACTTTAGGGTGGGAAAACACGTCACTTCCTACAGTGAAATTTTATTGATTTTACGACCTTAATATACATAAATTAGAAACCTTCAACAAGATTTTAGATATTTTAACTTTTGGAGAGTATTTAGTTAAACAAAAAATTGGTCGACGCTTATTAAGAGTAAATACGAAAAGCTCGTTTCTCTCATTTTGTACTTTGAAATCTGTACGGTCTACCCTTTTAACTTAAAATAATGGCATTTTGTTTCCCGTAAGGTCATTTACGACCTTCGTGTTAAATTCTAAAAGTAGAGAGGCGAAACATTTAGCGAAAAATGTAAAAAAAAAAAAAGAAAAAAAAAACAGAAAAGAAATACGAGCTTTGGTGAAAATTAACACATTACCAAAGACAAGAAAAAAAACTTAAAAAACTGGAACAAAAACAACAATGAGAATGAGAGGTCTTTAACTTTTGTAAAGATCTGAGTTTCTAATTTGAATGAGCTTTATTAACTATTCAAAATTATTGCCAACAATGTGGTTCGGCAGATTTGGCATTCCCATGCCGATAATTGATACGATTCGACCCACAGCGATTAATTTCAATTTGCTTCTCTATCGACTGTTCAATCAGGTCCACTGCATTTTTAGTTGTAAATGAAATATTGATTACTGGGAAATAAAATTCCTCTGGCGGGCTTGGACCAATTGATCATGAAAAGCGAATCGTTTGAAAACTAATGAATCATAAATTATTGAAAAAGAAAGTCACTTACCAATATTTTGATGTTGAAGTTTCCTACATATCCGCGCTTCCCGCTCGAGTTTTTGAAAATCTGCAACAAAGAGACATAATTCTTTAATCTGAAGTTAACTTATTAAAATTAACTTATTAAAACAGATCTTTTTTCAATATATAAGTATGTACACTTAAAGGCTCTTCAGTTAAAAATCATCGTCCATTTAATTCTTTTCTTTTCATTTTTCTTACACCAAGTGTTCTTTATAAAGCAAAAGAAACTGATTTCAGTGAATAGCCGACAATTTTTCCACTCGATCTCGTGTAGAACCTCTCAAAAATGTATATGGCTTCAATAAAGAATTTTATGGGTTTCTCATCTTCTTTTCTTCGTTTGACTTTATCTTGAAACGATTCCTAACGCTATTTTCCTCCTTTGAAATAAACTAGATGAAGTTGTGGGGCATAAAAGTGTTCAATGCAATGGTAATTTTGCATGTATGAAAAGGAGTAACGGTCTCAGTTTCACGAGGAAATACCAGTGAAAGTAGTTTATAGACACTTGTGGAATTTTAGCACAATTAAGAAAGATTAAGTGAGAAAGGATAAGTGTAAATAAATAATTTTAAAGATGAAGAAGAATCCAAGTCTGATATCTGATTTCCAGAGAATCAAATTTAAAGATTTAGTACTCAATATGAAATGGGAATTGGATTTGACGAGGGATTTGATTCACATCATTGGATAGAGATCAGCCTGGATGTTTCCATTCTAAGGTTTTTCTCAAATGGAGACGAATGTTATATATTTTACACACATAAGTACTCTAGGGACTTGTACTCTATTTGCACTTATGTTAGTTACATGTATACAACTTTATACATGCGAGTACATGCATCAACGAGTGTAGAGTTGGTATACAATGCCGGGGTTAGAATGAATAACGCTTCCTGTCATCATAAAGGCTTATGTATCCTAAATAACTTATGAATACAATGTAGCTCTTTTCAGTAAAACGTTTCAGGGAGTAAAAACTATTATGCCTGTTATCCATTACAATTTGATATACCTTAAAAGCTTTAAAGGTTCTTGAAAATATAGACCTAGTAAAAATTAATGTTAATACATATAAACTAGGCAACAGATTATATATGTAAAATTTTTGTATTAAAGTTAAGCCGGCATCCTAAGAATCTTCAAAAACAAAAATCAAAAGTTGATACGTGGATATTTGCCTCGAAAAAGCTTAAGCTGTTTTCAAGTGGATGACATTACGCAAATGATCTCGCATTATTTTTATGCTTTCTGATAGATTTTCTTCTTGAAGACAATCTCTTGAAAAACTTTAGGTAAACAACCCTAGTATGAAGGAAATCAAACAAACGTAAAAAAAATGGATGGAAAAAATATTAAAAAATTGAGAATTGAAAACATCAATTTGGGAATAAAAGTTGCAAAAGAAAAACTTGGAGGGTGCTTATCGCGTTTAATTGACTTCTAAAAGTTTCTAAAAGTTTGTTAAGACTGTTTCGCGAAAGTCCGATTGCACATAACATTTAAAAACTTTCTTTATTTCTTCGCTTATTCTATTTTCAAACATGCATACTTGAACAGATGCAAGACGCAAAAAGAACTTAGGGAAGTTCTCTCGCTTATGACTAACTTTCCGGAATCAGGAATCAATTTACCATTACGTGACCGGTCATATCTATACCTTGAACGACTTCAATTAAATTCCCTAGAGCTCTAAATATAAAAAAGACATGGAAAAAAATCCGGAGAAAGAATTATTCAATGAAAACTAACTCAACGAACGTTACAATACATTTTTGTGCACTTTTAGCATTTTTTAATCAGAAAAAGATCATAAAAAATAAGGGTCGTTGCTACAAAAATTATAAGTATGGAATTTCAACCACAAATACAAATTTCAATTAAAAATTAGTGTAGCAAAATTTCTAACTCGTTAATTTGTCTCCATTCTCTCAATTCTGCGATTTATTTGCAGATTAATAAACGCGCGTTTAAAAATACAAATTATCGGAAATGTTTAATCTGGTTTGATCTCGCATGACTTTAAGCTGTAACAAAGAACGAACTCGAAACAGTCGTTACTCCCTCGTATCTAGTATAATAATACCCACAAAGCAGGACATTTTTTTTGCCTGTACAATTATTCAACAGCGTGACTAACGGAAAAAAAGTAATTTTAAGCTCTAGTACTTGTAATATCTTTTCTTCAACACTCCCTCTGTTATTAAAGCAAAATTTTTAAAAGTTATATCAGATTAACTGCTGCCATTCATTTGTTATACAAACTCTGTTCACGGAAGAAAAAAAGTAAAATGTACATTTATTAACATGTTTGATATGTATTTTTTCACATGAGAGAAGATCGATGACGGTTCATAACCCTTGGAAAAAATATTCAAATGAAAATCAAACAGCACCTCGTTTCTTCTCGATTAAAAGCTAACATTCTTGCAAGGGGGGTTCAATTTTATTTATATTTCATCTGCATAGCGTTTTTTTTTCCTCTTAAAAGTTTGTGGATAATAAAAAACAGATCATGCAATCGAGAATATCAAATTACTTGTATCGAAAATTAATAAGAAGATAACTATATGTATGACCTGCATACAAAATATACACATGTAAGTTTCCCACCAACGCTATTCATCTTGCCATTCATTCATACTTCTAATAACACATTTAACATGCACCCGTTCCTCGCATGCTTTGCATACCGCAGGAACTGTAATAACTATTCCAGGTCCAAATGCATGCTGTGGTATTATGTGAACTGCAATTTTCTTGTGATATACCGTGGAGTGGATTAAGTCATATTTTTTCAAAATTATACATTTATTTGTCACTGAAAAAATATAATAAAATTCTATAATATTGCACGCGAATCTTCAATACTTCATAGCCACAGAGATTACTTTTAAACTTAAAATAATGTTTCACCCTTGATGTACCTTCTTTTGTTTCGATGCAAAAAAATTAAACTTTACCCACAATAAATTTTCCCTTCTGTACTTTCTGTAATTACAAATTCAAGTCACGTAATAAAAATGGGGTGAATCGATTTTTCAGCCAGAGAAAAGAATTTTTCCTCAAATTACGTAAACGTGCTTCAGTTCACATGCACTTCAGTGACTCTTTATTCTCAGGAATACAAAGTATTGTATTCCTTTATGTACGTATAAGTATTCCTTTTTTAGCTTCATACTTGCGCGACAAAGACAGATTAAATTTAAAATTGAAACTCAATGTTACTGAATTCGAATTAAAGGTGACATTTACTTTGATGAATAGGATTATAACTTTATTTTAAAGGAATATGCATAACTTCACAATTTACGATAAAATTTAGTGCTGATACTGTTTACATTACACATCTGCAATAAACATGAAGTGGGATGAGAAGGAGAAACTATACTGCAGAGAAATGTACTGCAGCCATAACTAGAGCTAATACTAACTCGAATTAATGACCACATATTTTTCTTAGACTCTTCGCGTTGTGAACAAAGTTTATATATCTATTTTCAGCTGAGTCGTACAGAGTTTCGACTGACACATAGAAATATCTCTTATACTTTTCGTCGTGAGGCGAGAAGCTTAGAAAATATTTTTATTGATAACAAGAAGTCTAGAACTTCAAAAGACCCTTTTATCATATATATATATTACCGTTATTCTTACTCTCAAATATATTGTTGAATGTGACTAGAAAATTACACTGTTTAAAAATTGAATGACGATTCTAGAATTTCTAAGGGTATCTAAACAGTTATTTAAAATCCAAGTGAGGAAATTACAGAATGAAGTAGAAAGATATGTAGTCGTCTGTACTTTGCCTCTTGGCAAAATTACACAGGAGTGCTCTCCTTTTCCAAACCATTAAACCTTTTTCTATGACTTGACAACCCTACAACTCTCTCTTTGTAAAGCTTATCCACCTACACCCTTAAATGCCGGAAATAACGAGCCAGAATTGCCACTGTAAGGGTGCGCTATATTTCACGATAGAACACAATAAAAATAAACGTTTCCTTGAAACTAAAATAAGGAACTTTCCCTTTTAATGTAAGTCTTTCAACTGTATAGTTAAAAAAAGCAAGTGAAAATGTTTAGATTGAATAAATTGTATACTTTTTTCTTTAGTAAGACAGTATTTTTTATTTTCATATAAGAAATTTTCTAGAAAAAATTCAAGGTTTATGCTCACTTGAGACCAACCCCTTAAACTGAAGTGCCACGTCAATTGTTCAGTTTTAAATGTTTAAATATGCGCAGTCACGTACTGAGGAGCCAAGACACCCCTATCCCAGAACCTTCTTTAGATGTTCAAACACAAGCTTGAGACATCACACTCCTGATTTTGCTTTTAAAATTTTATCTCCTGCCAAAATTGAAGGGACTTACAATACAGACACGTGAATCAAATATCAAAATTGATTTTAAGTTTTCTCGTTAAAAAAAAAGCTTCACTGCTGATATTGCATCGAGGGAATAGATAAGTTGGTCGAAAAATTCGCAATTTTCTCCATTTATAAATTGAGCATCGGGGGTGGAAATCCTACGGGTGTTTTATTTCTTTACTGAATGACAGTTTCAAGATGGCGTTCCACTCCGTTCCGGCATCATAATTCTCAAAACTTATCGTGCGTTGCGGAACGAGAATTCGCTCTTACACCATTTCCTTTCTACTCTTGCCTTTACTTTCTTTTCGTTTTCGTAACAAACCCTTGCATTTACATCCTTGAGACTCATTTTTTCCCCGAAATTGTACAAAAATAAAAACACTATTCTATAAATTAAACTTATACAAAATAAAATGCAATTCACTAATATAAACTTCTCCATAAAATCGCTATCTCACAATCAAACATTTAAATACTTCATTCTCTCTCTATTCATTTTTAAGGATCTATAATCCGTAAGTCCGAGAAGCATACAGAATTTAAATGAACTTTTTTTTGGAACTTATTCCAAAGAAGGCGAGTTTAGAACAAAAACATTCGACCTTCTTAGTTTTTTTTAGACGAAACAAGCAAGGCTGAGAGTAAAAGTGTAGTAGTCTTCTCTTACTCTTTTATACGTATTTGTATTGTATTCTTAAAATGTAATTGTGTGGGTATGACCCAACTGGTATAATTGCCAGTCCTCACACGCCGTATACAGATCTTGACTCAAACTACCCTCTCGGAAAATATGGCCACTTTGTAAAAACAACTTACTGTCACGTGTACGCGAAAAGTTGAACACAAAAGAAAAAAAAAAGTTGTAATGAAGCTTGAAAGAGAGAGTGAGCTCTTAAGTAAATGTTTGGTTTTGGCATGAAACTTTATAATTAACGGAAATTTACTGTATCGCTCAGGCTACGTATACATATATATTTTGTCACGCTGATAACATATTTATGTTATTATTATTAGTTTCATTTTTATTATTATTCGTTTTATTTAAAATTTTAGTTTCTTGGATTCATTTTCTATTTAACAATTTCATATTCCGTATACAAACGAAGACACCTGTCGCTTGTATAATATTTTCGACATTCGTGCCTTACTTTCATTCCCTAAAAGTCTAACATTTTCTATGAACTCCAGTAAACGAATATTTTCTCTGTTTCTGACATCCTAGTTTGTTAACGAGTTTAGCGCAAACAAGGGTAGCTTGTTAGTAGTGCAGCAAATTCCCCACTTCCTTTTCACTTCCCTCCAACTACCCCTTTTCAAACCCTGCCAGTGCCATTCAGTTGTGCAAAGTTGAAACCTCGACACTTGTACTATGTATTCCTATTTCAGTACTTCACGTTCCCTTCCACCTCATCCCCTGCGCTTCCTTATAACTAAATTATGCAAAGCGGATTGTTGTCAACAATATACCTTATTTCCAAGAAGTCTTCTAGTTAAGTCAAAGTTGAGTCAATCAAAGTAAAAATGAACATTGATCGACACTTGAACGCTTGATTCACGTTAGGTTTCCATGCCCTATTTCAGCTTACACGAAATTCTAGTTTTTCTATCAGAAAATGTTATATAACATCTCTTATTGCCTACATAACAGTAAACTACAGAAAAATTTATCTGAATTATATATACTCAAGTACGAAAAGAGTTTAGAAATACAGAAAACAATTGCGCTAATAGAAGTATAATTGTATAAATAACCATTCGTGCACATGTTCTTAATTTAATTGATTATGTGTACTGGACTACTGTCAAAGTCAAATATTTTTGTTTCCGACAGTAATCCTAGGAATGGTCAACCAGAAACGCAATATGTGTTCATTAATGGAAAGCTAAAGCCGTAAAATACAATTTTCCGAAACAACAAGTTTGTGTCGGAGTTGTTTCCTGCTTGGAAATGGAAGTTAAAGTGGATTCTGTCTCTGGCTTCTGGGTCAAGAGGTCACTGGGACAAGGTCGCAAAACGTCGGTTAAAGACTGTGGCTTCTTCATTTTCCTTTATTAATTTCATCCTTCCGCCATCCAAGTGCAAGGCTTCACATCAAATAAAGGAAAGAAGTCCTATACCATCATCAAATCAATTTCACAATTTTCGAACTTCCCTACAAAGGCAATGAATTTATCTCTCTGTTTTTCACTCACACCGATACCCTTCACATTGTGATATCACTTCAAGTTGCGGAAAATAAGGATCGAAGTTTAGACCAAACGGAAATATTTTAAGCATACGTTACTTGTAAATTTTCCACGTTTTTCCTCCTTTACAGAGTCAAGTTTAATTCCAATAATTCGTGTGCGAATTAACCTTTACAAAACAGTTTTCGAATTGTATTTACGAATATTGTATTGATGCAATTTTTCAATTACTCCACAAAGGAAACTTGCTGTTTTCTTTGTAACTATAAGAGGAACTCATAAATTTGCTACAAAGGAAAAGTAAGAATTTCAAGCAGAAGACTAATTGACACGCAAGTACCATTAGGACGCCTTCCTCGATTTACCCTTATTTCGCTTTACCATCGTTCGTCGTTCGCTACCTACAAATTTAGCGCACGTGACCTGCGACTCTAAATTCCCTCGTTGCTAGCACACGCAGTGCTTTTCTCCACTCATGCAAGCATTTAGTTTTTCTTTTGACCCATTGACCCCGCTGCGGTCTTTGAGTTTGAAAGTGAGACTAGGTCAAGGGGTGAAACTCGAAACGCTGATTGATAACTTATTGGACACTTCAATTCCTTATATTGCTTATGTTCCATAAAAAAATCCCCAAAAAATCAATTAAAATTCAATACTGCCTTCAAAAGGGCAAGAATTTTAGATAAGACTGGGTTAATATGGCCTATTGATATTTTTGGTACTGTGCGGTTATACCACGTCTGACCATAATATTCTCCTTTCACTTAAAACAACATTCTCATGAATTTTCATTGTCCCACCAAAAAAAGTGGATGTTACCAAACTGATAACACTTGAAAGACTTGAAAACTCAATTATAAGAAAATCGAGACGAGTGCGTGTTTAATCGATGCTTGCACGAGTTGTAAAGTATCAAGTGTGCTTACTAGCGATATAGGGGTTACTTCACCTATGTATAGCCACTAATTCGATTGATCGTAACACAATGCCGTTTATCGGATAAGTTTGCCCGCGCAACGTTTTAATTGATTCGATTATAACGCTCGTTTGGCTTCGCGTCTTAGATATCATTTTCGGTCTCCTCTTCGTTCTTCCATAAACGAACGAAATAGTGAAAAAGAAAACAATAGCTTAGATAAAAAAAAAACCATCAAATTCAATCAATTTTTGAAAAATCAGATGCTTTCAAAAGTGATCTGTTCCTGGAGAAAAGCCAATTTTAAAAAGAAGATCAACAACTATAATAAATTGGCATTATATCTGATCTAGAAAACTATTTTGTAGAATTTTTCCACTATTTTGCTTTACAACCTACAATTGGCTTGATATGTGAGGTAGAGTTGAGAGATAAAGTATTAAGTTAAATTGAGAATGGGAGCTCGTTTTATGCTTTTGTAAATGAAAAGCGTTTCCAGAACAGATAAGACAGAAAATGAAGCGATGAATAAAAGCTAAAGAGGACTAGTAACCAATATTCTCATACAGCTTTGGCAACAGTTGGTTGAAGAGGAATCATTCGTTAACGTAAGCAAATCTATATACATCCTGCTCTACATATATTGATGTATTTATAAATAGATTTATAGATACAAACCTAAAAGCATTTTTCTTATCTCTTCTAATCTCATAAATTATTTTTTTCTCTCCTTTCCTTATTTTTTATGCCCTACAAACATAAACCACGTACGCAGTTCCTATTATATATGCATATATATAAGAAGAATAGAAAAACACATGACGAAAGCCGAATCGTTTTCTGAAAATAGTAAATTATTTCAAGTTCCTTCAAACACAAGATTTCAAAGAAATCTATTTTGTAGTTTCATAATATTTTTGAAAAGCGATTGAAGATCGGTGGATAATCTTCGATATTAATTAAAAAAAAAAAAAGTATTTCCAATAATTAGATTCGTGTAAGGCAAAAGAATTCGAAAAATATGTCTACGTAATCGGATTTACAAAGCCAGAAAGAATCCGAGAGGGCATATTTTCAGGCCAACGATTGTACGGCACTGGCAAGTGACGGCCTGGACGGAATTTTGGCAAAGTGACAACGGCGTGGTTCCTTGCTTTTAGATGCCAGACATCGTGAGAAATTCTAGTCTCTTACGCGAATCTGTGTTTAAATGATCGACATGTATATATAATAAGTTTTACGATATCGATACCAAAGTAAATGTTATCGACCCGAAATTTTACTATTGACATTGATTTTTCATTGCAGTAAGGTACTTAGACAACAGTAGATCAGTGTCCAATATAATTCAGAGCATTTGTACAATATTTAATTCAATCCGAAATTTGGAACTAGTTTCGACTATCTTAAAGGGAAGTTCATAACAAGATGATTCTCAAACGACTGAAATCTAATTTTCAGTGAACAATAAGCGGATTATAGATCAAAGAGCTTTTCAAAATCGCAGGATAAAGGTGACCTTGAGTGAATATATGGAAGAAAAGGACTTACCTCTAGAGGAGAGCTTTTTTGTATTGATAATTTTCGCCGCAAATTCTAGACCCGAACTCTTCTGGACGCATCTTCGAACAACGGAGAAAGCCCCTCTGAAATAAAAAAAAAATGTAAAGATTATGAATCAATATAGTACATATTCAGTAGCGAAAGAGGTCCTAAGAGTAAACATGGATAAGAACGTGACATACGCAAGTGTCTACTAGATGAAGGTAATTGCATATTTCCGGTCGAGTATAATAGAGCATGCAGCTCAAGCACAACGAAATATTGGTAACTGTTACAGCGCATTTCATCAATCAGTTTTATATCTCGCCCTAGTCCTCATACCTAGTTCAATACTCATAGTATTGAAAATCAACCGAATGCTCTAAACCACCTAGTTTGGAATAATTTATCATTTCATTAGCAGATTTGATTTTCACGAGTATTGAAAGCCAGACGAATTAGATAGGCAATTTCCATTAACCCTTAATCCTCCTTTCACTGAAAATAAAGCTTTAATCCCTCTAACGTTAGCTCTATTAGATCATATTTAGTGATTTCCATCTTTTATTAAATTTATCATGCACATTTTATTCATAAAAATGCTGTCTCAAAATAAAATGTAACTTTTATCGAAGAAAAGTTGTATTCCGTTTCACTATCTAAAGATAGGTTTGAAATATTTATTGGTATTGCCATTGGGTATAATAAAATATAAACCGAGTTTCTTTAGCTGATGAATTGCAACGGAATAAATTTAGATTTTCGCTCTCCTGCGTCAACCAATCGCAAATCACCAATCAAATTTCTAAAGATCGTTTATCATCGACTTACTCAAGCGATTAATGTGACGATGAAAATTCCTCAGTGGGATCGTAAATCCTACGACTTATAGTCGAGTGACTCGAGGTTCGTTCATAGAAGAGACCTGTCTAGCTCATTAGACCTTAATTAGGCAATGACAAATTAATCCATTGGTTGTTCTAGTTCTCTTCCATATAAAATCCTCACTCAAAGACGTATTTAGAAAAAAAAAAATGTCTAAACTTCAAGGGGTTGATCGCTCTTGAAATCTGATGTACACTCAAAAGTCGAGTGATCAACCCCTCGCTAAACTTGTCAAAAAATTAATTACTAATTGTAATTATTAATGTCTTAATCATACTTTCAAATAAATTGTGCTTAAAAACTTCGTTATAACGTAATTATATAAATATTAGTCATATTTATGAACTAAATAAATAAGTTTCAGAATACTGTAAGTAGTAACAGGATTTAAGAGTCAGACAAAATTTCCTTATCGTTAACTGTAGAACTTATCAATATGATTCAAAGTGATTTTAAAATATTTTCATATTGATATTTTTTTTATTAATCAGGTGGTCAAAGAGTTTATGTAAGATTATTTTGGTAACAGTTTGAGTGATTTGATCGTTACTGTGATAAATGGGGACGATTGGAATCAAGATTTCGAGAGTTCGAGGCACGATTGCAATTTCTCCGATGTCAAAGATCTATGTAACACTATTGCAAGTTCATGTATAGCCTCTTGTCTACGAAACTAAACTTTCAAGATTACCTTTCGCCTTAACTATCTGCCAGACGTGAATAAACTTAACGATCCCAAGTTCCAAATTACATATATGGGGCATAATTTCTGAAGTGTACCCACCTCGAAAACGAAAGTTG
>CAJFCP010000069.1:1953487-1984439 GCA_904066005.1 Synergus itoensis | reverse complement strand
CCAAGAATATTCTTCCACGTGTTCTAATAGAAGCTAAAGTTTCATTCACATTATGCTTGGACGAACTGATCGCTCAACGTCATGTAACTAGGGCGTGTAGAGCATCGCATTCAGGTAGAAGATGCCTTTGAAACTTTAATGCGATGTCTTTAAATACACTCATGTACAAGATTCGCTCTTGATATACTCTAGGAACGTGCGTACTTGTGTTTATCGATTTTCAAAACCGATCATCCGTTGAACCTGACCCTAATCGAGCGTGACGATATCATCAAAAATAAATATATGTCAAAGTAAGATAAACTATCAAATATAAAAGTCATATTCTTAGAATTAATGAAATTCCAGGACACGGTCGTAATTCTTCATTCATATCGTATAAGTGAAAGATTGCTGACTCGTTTCACATGCAATATGTAACCCCATATATACACTGCTCTACAATAGAAACAATACTCATAGACCTCGAGTCTCATTGTGTCGGACCGGACATCTGGACCAACCACTTGAACATGGAGCTACAATTGTACCCCTGTACCCACTCATCCCCACCCACTCCACATAGTGGCTGAATCGTTGGCGAAATTTCACAGCGGTGGTTATAACTGTATTTCCATACACCCATGGTTGGTCATTCTGTCCCGTGAATCACGTAACGAAGCAAATTGTTATATCCAACCTATATACCTTTTACCCCACCCTCTTATCCTTTGTACAACTTTTTTCCTACACATTCCAGTTAATTTCCATTTTTTTTTCGCATTCTGTCCTCTCTTGTGTGCAATTATATGGTAGCATTAAATGAAATATATAATTTAGTATCATCCCAATAGCTCTTTTCATTTCATTATTTTTGCTTAGGTTGGTCTCGAATTCTGCTACGAATTAGATGAACCTTTCCATGAAGTTAATTACAGATTCACGTGTCTACATTTCTTTTTTTTTAAACGTGTTTTAATTACTATTGACACGCATTAATCATCATTGAAATTTTATTTAGTCGTCCAACTTTCCTGATTAAAAATTAAAGAATCTATTTGCACTTTTCTAACTTCCAAGTACACGGAGAAAACTGGATATTAAACTGTAATATCTAGCTATTTAACTATGGGACGACTATCTAGATATTTAGATATAATATCTTGATATTAAAACTTCCCGTGTAGAAATTTTGCTGTGGCCCCTATCGGGCCCAGATCGGATGATTTCAGATCGGTGATGGAACGCTGAACCAGACCAGGCCCAGATCTGGCTCGATCGTGCTAAGTCTGGGCCCGATCGGGACAGATCTGGGCCCGATCAGGTTCTGCGTTCCATCACCGATCTGGGCCAGGTTTGGGAATTTCTGCACGGGTTAATATCCAGACATTAAAACTTAATATCCAGATATTAAAATATTGGATGCTAGAATATTTGGATTATATATTTTAATATCTGGATAATAAGATTTAATATCAAGATATTATATCTAAATATCTAGATAGTTGTCCCATAGTTAAATAGCTAGATATTACGGTTTAATATCCAGTTTTCTCCGTGTATACTTACATCTATAATCACTTTTTCTCCCAAAAAAGTTCAACAATTTCTCACTCACATTTCCCGAAATGACCAAAAAAGCAGACTCGCATAAGATGACTTCTAGTGGAACGATCCCTTTCTTTTTGTGTCACGTTCTCCATAGCTAGCTCATATCAGAAAAAAACGAAACTTTATACGCTCGGAGATTCAGGCAATTCCTTTTTTTGGAAGAAATGAACGTGACTCGGATTACTGCAGTGACAAAAGCACCTCAGGCAGAGCATGTATGACCAAAAATGTGCTTCATCTACTTGAGCTTGGAGCCTCGAATCAGCAACTATCACTAAATCCTCCACCCAGAAGTATACTTTGTTGTGTAAGTTTGTATACTGTATACGTAGTTTGTATACTCTATACGTATTTTGTATATTATACATTTATATGGATTACCTCTACTGAAATTAGCAACGCAAAGACCGTGTATACACACAAGTTTTTATTTGCATTTAGTTTGTGTGCGTAATAATCGTGCACCTGATACACGTGCACGTGCAAACTATTTCACCAGGAGATTAAATGTGCGGTAGGCTTTGGGTCACATGCGAATGCATAACTGCTGCGCATCTTGTTAATTAGAGGGAAAAATATCTAATAATAAAATACATGAACTGCACCATACTTTTCATTACTCAGAGTTTCCTGCTATTATAAATTCTAAAAAAGCTGCGCTGGGTTAAAATTATGATTGAAATTCCATGAAGCTCGAAATAAATATTCTGTTATTAAATGTATATAGGAGCAGAGCTTAATATTTCAGACCACACCACTTGAAACTTGAAAGAGAAATAAAATTAGCGTGTCGTACATAAAACGTTTCCGGAAAGGATCTAAGTGAGAAAAATGGTGCAATATTTTATTCATGGAAACCTATATTTTTGAAGTATTGCTTCAAGAAAGGACTTTCTTCGACTTTAACCAATTCTTTGAAGCCCATGCTATTTTCTGTAAAAATGCTACTTTGAAAGAGATAAATCGATAGCAGACAACGAACTCAGAAATTGATGAGAGTCGCCCATGTGCGTATTTTTCCAGACACAAACGTGCCAGATGAGACCTCATAGATTCTCTAAGTTGATTCGTCCTTGCATATTGCAAGAGAGTAAAATAGGTTGCATAGAGGGCTGTCCTAGTTTCAGATATACCATCCTATGAAATCATAAAGTAGAAACTCAATTTTTAATAGAATCGACATCCTACTGCCTTTTACAATGTTTCCCTTTGCTCACGATCTTCTTGAGGCGGGTCAATATTACCATCATGAAAGATGCACATTGCACACTAGGAGGAAGCGGAAGTACAGAATTCTACCATTCGATCTCGTAAAATATGTTCTATCTCACAATAAGCAGTTATTATTTATCAATATATAATAAAATTTCTTTATATATTTATAAAATTTTGATGAAAATTCTTGCAACGACTCTTATAAAATAAATTCGCCATAAAAGAGAAGATACATGTAAGAGAAGTCGTAAAATAAAATAACGTAAAGAAATAAAATACATTTAAAAATTAAAATACATTTAGGGTGAAAAATGAATCAAGGAATATTAAACAGACTGGAAAGCAAAGTCATGTCAAATAATAACAATGATTGTCAGAGAAAAATTCCACTTCCTTTGAACGAGTACAAACCTCTAACCTTCGCCTCTTTTATCTCCAGAATTATTATTATAAAGCAAAGGGACGAAACTTTAAAGTTTACTAGTTTGAACAATTTTCTATTTTTTGTCAAACTGACAAAAAAAAAGCAAGACAAAGATACGCGACAAATAATCCTACTTTATTATTATTTATTTACATTTTCTCAGACAGCGATTAGCATTCTCTGATATTTCCCTGCGACAATTTTTTCCCTGGCATATGTGGCCACTTTGTCAGGGCAAATTCATTTTAGTGAAACAGAAAATAAATAAAAATTCACATAGCAAATTAAAAAATACATAAATTGAAATTATACAGATCAATCCGTATAATTTATTGTTATTAATTCTGAACTTGGGACGATACGTTGGGATTCTCACCTATAAGTCCTCGCGGTAAGATGAGACAAAATTTGAAGATTTTCAGTGAAAGTCACGCGTCAGAAAAATTGCTTGCGGTTGACGATCGATCATTGTGCAAAACTCGAGTGTGACCTCATTCTTTTGCGACTCTTAGAAAGAGAGATATTGATTTATGAGGGCGTAAAGAGACGAGATCCCTGAGACGTTGATCGCTCGTCATTTCTCTCTCTCTAGAATGCACTAAAGTCCAAAGTCTTCCAACAAACGTTCCTCAGAAAATGTAGATTAACGATTGTAAATTGTTATCCTGTCAATGCGATGACAACAGTATTCGTGAGTAAACGACCACAGAAACTGAAAAAAAGAACTTACGACGCAAACGTGTAGGAATTCCCATTGAATGCCGGCCATTAATCGAAAGATTGAAACGATTCAATTCAAGATCTAAGAAATTTTATATGCTACCCATAAATCAGTTCTTCTTGTCGTACGTGACTCGAGACAGATTTTACGACTGTATTCAATTGGAGATATTGAGAAACTTATAAAACAGCTGATAAAGTGTCTTCATAGTGCAAAAAATGTCTAAATTTATGTGTGCTGGGTATAACATGGAAACGTTAAATTGTATCCTTATTCATAGAACCTAAAAAATGTTAAGTATAATCTCGAGTGATGTATGTACCAAAGTACGAAATTTTTATGTCATTTGTGACCAAAATGATTGTATCTTCCAAGAAAGAAACCTCTGTGAGAAATATGATACTGCGATCTGTGAATCTGGAATGCGGAAAATGCTTATCGTCCAAGGTGGAATTTTCTTCGCATTTCTGTAGCTTTGGGCCATAACTTACAATATTTGACATAAAATGGGGCTATTTGGGGGTTCAGGTCGTTTACATGTGCCGCGATTCCTGTCACCGGAAACGAGATTACGCACGGACCGGAATTGTATCAAATTAAATTCCCACCTAACTGAACGTGCCGGGCTTTTCCACAGAGGGTGAAATCTGTGAAATAGAGCTTTGTGTAAGTAAAATGTGGAAAGACGAGGCAAGTCGATGTCGCTCTCAAATGTTGCGAAAAGGCGATTATGCGCACGACACTTGAATGGCGATAATCGCGTTTCGAGTGTTTCTCAAGCTCCATCGAAACTGCAAAGTTCTACTCTAGAGACAAAAATATTAGTCAAAATTGAAAACTCCCTAAATATCTTCGAATTTCAGTTCCTAAAAAAATTAACTTATGGAACAAATTTCTAGTGAAGAAATTCTAAAGCTTATTGCAGGTTTTTACATTACAGTGAATATCAAAACAATTTTATAAATCCAGTAGAATAACTTTGTGACTTATTTGCAGCAAACGAGACATTTATATAAAGATTAATGGAAGTTATACATGAACTTAAATCTGCATTGATTTTCTCTGCAGTCTAGAATGGAAATTATTCATAAGCGTTTGATAAATAACATGCCTATGCCTATACTATTCGATTTTATTTATATAAATGCTTTTTATTCTTCTGATTCCTTTATATAGGAGAATTAGTATAAATGATGATTGAACTTATAGGAGTATTAATAGATATCATTTCACGCCTGTTTACGATTCGAAGAGAATAATGAGAATCGTAACACGCAATAGAGTCATGCTATGTCAAATTAAGTTTATCGCTTTAGCCTGGATGCATAAGTCCGGTTAATTTTCACAAAGAGGACGATTTATTAGACGTTTAGGTGCGCTATAAATATATGTGTAATGCAAATATACGCGTGTAACGTAAATAATGTAAGTCTCCAGAGGCGGAGACTTCTAAAAAATATTGGGGGGGCACAAATTTTGCAAGTTTTCCAACTGAAATTTCACCGTGAGTGGGAGGGGGTTGTCGAGTAATAATTATTATTGATAATTATTATGAAAAAATGTGCAAGTGTATATCAGAGTACCAACTGATCGGACAATATAATGAATTTCTAAATATCAATTTTGCTCTCTGAAATATTGGGAGGGCACGGCCCCTCCAAAATTTTTTTTGGGGGGGCAAAAAGTACCTTGCCCCCCATAGTCGCCGCCCCTGTAAGTCTCGATTTTGCGCTTCGGGAACCTTATAAGTACTTTACATTGCATTGGAGCATTTGCTCTTCAGAAAACAACGTCTAGTGAGCAACCCTTGCTCGTTTCCACTTCTGGTGCTTAGCTCTATCGCTTTCCATCATTTTCTTACCACTTTACCACCCAACCACTCCCTACAAAGCTTCTACACTCGAGGAATCGCCAAAGCTAACCCGAGATTTGCCCCTAATATAACTCTCAAAAATGGAAAGGGAAGAGAGAATTCTCATCCACCTCTCAATTTTAACCAACGTTCCGGTTACCACCCCAATTCTATTTTCAACCCAGACTCTTAAATTTTTCTGGTTCTTTGTATATGTACGAAAACATTAATTAAATGTTTTTTATAATCAACTTTGCGAGATTCAGAGTTATAATCTCAGAAGAAGAAACAAAATGAAATAAGAACCATCCTAAAAACAAATAGTGACCAAACTCTGAGACCTTAAAAGAAAAGCTCTTCAAATATAAATTCCACTAATATTTTTAATATCTTCCCTTTTGAACATCCCTCATCCCAATGTCCCTTTTTCCCTTGCAAATTTTGACGATAAATTATGTAAAATTTATCAATTTTGAGGCAAAACGTGAAATAGAGGACTATTTCTGTCGCTGGAGAAATTATTGCAGAATAGTCGATTGTCCTTCTAGATGGAGCAATAAAACCAGCTTATCTATGCACATTGAAGACAAAGTGGTGTACCGACAGACGGTATATGGACGATATACGACTTATAAGGAATCGATATGAAGCTATACGTGCGTCGCTCTCGTTATAGTCCTCGGGAGCGAATAAATTGTGTACGTACACATAAATGGCGCGGAACATGCATATGTATAATGTATATAGGGCGCAGTGGGTCGTCTTCTGTATCGCGTCGCACCCCTGTTTTTGTCCTATAGTCGCTGTCTTTGTTCTCGTCGTTGTCCCACAGTCACCGTTGTATCCAGTTGTAACTTACAACCCAGAACTACCAGTACAATGGAGTTGGCGAACAGCTAGACAGTAGTTTACTGACGAGTCGCGTTCATCCGCAACAACAAACAGAAAGAAATAATAATAAAACAAGAAGAAACATGAAAAGAGAAAAATGAAAATGTACTATTTACATATTTAGATTTACCTCGAGGTGTGCAAAAACTCGGCTCGAGGACTCAAAAAATGTCACTTATAATAGTAGCAATCAATATTTTTCCACTTTTTTCCATTTTATTTGAACAAAGTTAAAAATAATAAATATCTTCTTTGAAGAAATTTTCCGGTGGTTTGGAGGAAAAGAGATA
Source organism: Synergus itoensis (assembly GCA_904066005.1). NCBI lineage: Eukaryota > Metazoa > Arthropoda > Insecta > Hymenoptera > Cynipidae > Synergus > Synergus itoensis. Next base: position 1,977,456 of record CAJFCP010000069.1, on the reverse strand, counting down.
TAGCAAAATCGGGAAAGTGCGATCAGCAAGTATAGAGTGAATGATGCTATCTGATCCTATCGGATTTGATGAGGATTCGCGATGAACGCAACTTCGCTATAGAAACTTGATCCGGGGATGTGTCGCTGCCAGTGGAATTCGAACTCGAAGGGGATGTCGTCGACATCAGGAAATCCTCCCCATGGAAGGCATTTTACGATGCATGGAAACTGCGAAAGCAGCTTAGGGTCGAAAGTATGACGAAGAAGGAAAAATATAAAGAAGAAAAGACGATGACGTGATTTAGAAACGACGAGAGTGACGTCTTCGTCAGGATGTAAATTATAAAAATTATGATCCTCTCTTTCCTCAAGAGAATCCAGAAACTTTTTCGACCTGGACTTTTAGAGTTTACGACTAACTTCGATAATTTCCTCATAAATCTTTACTCTGTAAACGAGACTTTTTCCTTCTCTTATTATATTTTATTAGAGTTATAAACTTTTTGTTATTATTTAACTTATATAAGGAAATTTTCAAATAAAAGGAAAACATTTAATTTTTCAGGAACTGGGAGACTTTTGTGGGTTGAGAAAAAGATGAAAGAAGAGTAATATTTTAAAACAAAGAAGAAATATATTAAATCATCTCCTTTTTAGAAAAGAAAATTAATAAATGATGTTTCATAATAATTCCAAAGCACAAAGTCAGGATTCAGAATGCTAATTTAGCTAAAAGCTCTTTTACTCTTCAGAAGTTTGAGAATTCTTCGGCATTCATTAATTTTCAGATATAAATCCTCAAGTTGTAAAAATAGTACAATTAATATTCCCAGTTAAAAGGAGACTAAGGAATAAGTTCCTAAATATACAAGAAGCAGTTTTGAAAGAGAGAGAGGGGGGGAAGCTAATTTAAAATTCAAATGAGAATTAAAGCTGTCTCGATCCCTACTCTAATCTAGGAGTTTAAATTTCTCTTTGAATTTCGAATTAAAGTGTTTGTTTAAGTAATTTCTACTTGGATAAGTTGAAATCAACATTAACTTTAAAGGACATCTTTACGTATTTACTATTAAAGCTTAAATTTTAATTCTTCATTTTTATTTTGACCTATATTTACATTTCTTAAATAAGAAATTTCATTAATATCCTTGTTTCCTTTCATTTGATTTTTTATATTTCGCTAAAGATAATTCATATGTTTCTCCAATTAATTTCAATTACACTTACTAGTCCGTAGATTGGCTCTCAATTGACTAATATAAGTCGATGATCCCCTACCTCTACTTTATCAAATAAATTCTTCCATTTTATTTATTAATTTACCATTGAAACAGTATTGGAAATTTAATTAAAACTTTATAACAATTTTCCACCTGCATCGACTGGATTAAATTGAAACAATCTTGTGTTATTATCTTTCATGTGAAAACTGCATTTTGATGTGAAGATATACGAGAGGGATAAAGATTGATTACTATTTCATCATTTTTGAGATGGATTGTAAAAAATACTGATCGTAAATTTTTAGTAGTTCCGTTATTTGCAAACGAAATGAAGGAGAGCATTTGAAATAAAAGTAGTTAGATTGATCTTTCGACTTTTTGAGACAAATTAAAAATATTTTCAAGATGATTTAATATGGTGCTTATTTTTTGGCGAAATGTATTTGCAAGGGGTTAATGCTCGAGACCCGATGCCGACGACTATAATAGGAACAGTTGAAACCCAGTTTGGACGAGACTCTGTTTTCTTGGGCGTTCAATACCGGGAGTGGGCCATTCCCACCCCCAAGCGAGTCTTCTGCTCTGTGTAAACGAAGAAGTACACGGAAGACAGAAGGAAGGTCAATATTTCAATTCGTCTGGCCGTTAAAACTTAACTTTTAATTAAATTCTCTTATTTACTACAAGACTGCAGTGTTGCCTCATAGGAGATTCCTCCTGACCTCCATATGCCATTTACCAATTTCGCGCGGTGCACCAGCGACTTTTCACTGTCAGTTGTTTAACCCTTTTAAAGAGCGGTGCTCCCTAATTGAAATTTTACTCAATCCTTTCCATTTAACACGTCTTTTCTCACACTTTTTCACTTTGGACATTTTTCGCTCTATCAATTACTTAGCTTCAAACCAAAAATTACATCTACGTAACTCATTTTTGCACCCTACAATAATAATTTAAAATTTATATTTAAGAATATTTAAGAATTTAAGCATTCAGAATTATTAAAGAATTCTAATCTAGAAGGTAGAAGCATTCAAGCTTAAAAATTGTGATTATTCAGATGTGAAATCTTTGAACAAAAGAAGAGAAACTTAAATTAAAAGTTAAGAATTTAAGTACTCTATACACAAGAGGGACGTAAACAAAAATTGGGTAAATCTCAGAGCAAAAAAATTGTTGAAAAGGGTAAAAAAAAATACATCAAAATGTAAAGAATTTTCCGTTATTGGCAAATTTCTTTTTATACTTTTTAAAGATCCACATATTCTTTTCGGCTTTTTTTATCATATCAGGGCTGTGCCTCGTGCGCTCGTGGTTCTCGGTGTTATAGCAGAGGAGTATCGACCGGCGCATTGCCCTATAGCCACCCCCCTAACCCCACTACACCGAAACCCATTCCCACCCACCTTCCATTGCTAGGAGCAAGCAACCCTCGAACAACCGCGTTTCCCAGCCACGATTACGCGTGCCATGAAATGTCCTGCTATCCAAGCAGATACATATTAAAAGAAAACATTTTCCCCTTTTTATTAAAAAAGAGGGACCATTATAAGAATTTCAATTTAGAAAAAAAGATCGACTTAATGGAGGGTGCAAGAGAGTCCAATAGATTCTTTAGGAAAATATTATTAAAAATTTCAAACAAAATCCAAATTCAAATAAAATCTAACTTAATATTTTTGTGGCAATAAAATCATGATCATGAGTTTGAAAGTTTCTGTTTGAAAGGTGTTCGATTTCGATTTCACAATCAGCCACTCGACTCATATGCACGATTAAATCTTTTGTGAAATCTGATATCCGCAATTCCCTGTCAGGGAAAAGTGGAGTGACAAAATAAAAAATCATACGATTTCTTATAAATTTCAGAATGTTCATATATAAAAAAGGTCTTCTCAAAGAAATAACAAGTTATTTATTGATTGACATTTAAATATACCTAACACACGATCGTTTTTTATGCCATTAGTACGATCCATCCGCGTCTGATTAAAGTCGGCCGTATCTACTTAAACTATAACGAGCATTCACTTACTTTAAAGAATATTCCAATTGTCGTTTTTTAATTTGTGCAAATTCTTACATACCAACACGACCATCATCAAGCTCATTTTCTACATAGAAAATAATCCATTTAAAGATTGATACGTACCTGAAACACAAAATAAAAGTACAATTAGTATTTGGTACACATGTAACAAACCATACTTATTGAAATATGAAAAAAAATTCTTTTCAAATCTGTTTAACGATTCATTAAAACACCCTCCTGTAATTAAAATGCTACATTATAAATAACATTGTTCATGGTCATAAATTCCATTTGATCATAAATTCATCGAGAACAGCAGCAGCAGATATTCATCAAGTATAAATTTTATTAAACATTTTACACAGGATGCTGGCTATCAGTGTATTCAGGACATAAAATGTAAAAAGGGAATGAAAAGCCGGTGACAATAAAAATATGAGGGATCGACTCAAAGGAGGATCCTATCCCGTTTCCATAACGCGCTGTGAGCTGCTTCATGAAAGATGAAAAATCAGCTTCTGAAGACAACCACCACCTAATGGATTCCCTAGGGATATTTCCTTTCGCATTATAGAGAGATACAAGTTCTCCACCATTCAGTTATAAAAATCAAACTAAGTAAACAAGTAAATAAAGAAGATCAGGATATTTCAGTGACTCGGTCAATGATTAATTAGAATTAAATTGAGACCATCAACGAAGGATTTTTAGTTCGTGGGCGGAAATTCTATTATTGTACTTTAATGCCACGTGGAACTAATTCTATTTTTATCTTCTGAATCGATCACTGATTTGTATTATTTATAGATAGAGAACTCCGAGACACTAGGTCGCCTCATTAAAACTAGTTCTTTATTCAGAATTTTTTCCCTGATGACACCTAACAATTTAGTTAACCAATCACGACAAAATGCGTCACGGACAGAATTTGTTTGTTTAATATCCTCTACGATTTCTAAAATGATACATGATGCAAGATAAGGCTTGTTGTTTTAAATAGAAGTTTTATTGCATCAGCAGTTTTTAAAGTTGACAATATTTTGTAGCAGAAAATATTTAGGAACACGCTTTAGAGTTTCGATCATCAAGATTATAGGACGAGCCATAGTAAACTTCATGAACATAATAACGGGATTCAGCATTTTTTTATGGTTTGTTTTAGCCCGGAAGTTTCACAACAAGTACATGGCAACCCCATCCCTGTTTCCCGGTTTTATCCCCTTGGTTTGCTCGCACCTGATATACAGGGCGGATTTCCTCAAGTGATCGAAACTACAGAGTGATGCGTTTCACATGGGCAACTTCACATGCGGGAGCGATCATTTACGAACTTTCGCGAACTGTCACGAAGTCCATTAATTCGTTTCAACCCCCGATAAACTTTTACTCATGACTGCCTTGTTTCACGGTTCCCCTTATCATGTAGAACACCCTTCATACCCTCTTTCAGTGATCTCACTAAGCCAACCCTGGTCTCTTATCCTTTCCCTGAAATTCTAATCAGCAGCGTTCACGATCAATAATTTCCAGGGAGATATGGTATACTTCGAAATTAAATAACCAATTGAAGATGGAAAAGAAAGATCTTGAATTTATATTTAGGGAATGAACAAAAAATATGAAAACCTATCTGTCAACCCAACATAAAGTAGTACACTAATAAGTTCAGTAATCCATATCATACTGTAATGAATATCAGAAACAAGTTAATGCAAAATTAACCTAACATTAATACTAGCTTGCCACAAGCATTCTCTTTAGAATTAATTTGGTTAATTTCTAAGTGCATCTGAAACCAAAGGGGATTCTGTGCTGAGGACTGAAAGTACAAGTCTAATTAACACAAATGCTTTACCGTTTCTCTGTAAATTCTATTCTAATAATAGTAATGACTGATATATTATAATCTCAATTTACACTATACTACAACAGAAAGAATTGTTTTAGAATAAGTAATAATTAGGATTATAAAAATATACTTTATATTTTCTTTCTTTTATTCAAAAAACATAAATCTGATCGTTTCTACTTTAAATATATAAAAAAGTTTAAAGTTAGTGACTTTATATGCTTCCAATTGAGATTGAAAATTTATCAGATTACGGCATTACTTTCGTACATTTTCACCCAGTTTCACGGAAATCTCGACTTTGCTTTCCACGCTGCTTTATTTAATGCATATTTTTCCCCTATTTTATGAAAACCACTAAATAATATAAAAACCACTGAATGTTTGATACATCAATTCTGCATTCGTAATAAACCCGATATTATCTAACGAACTAGATATAATTATGGAAGCTCGTGCACGTGAACTTACTTCTAGAGCTTGAAACCTATATTACGCCGCAGGATGTTCCTTCTACTTGAGTGTGTAAGTTTTCCCGTAAGTTATAGTTACATACGTCTGCACACACGACATGCTCTCGCACTTATGTACACTCTCTACATTCTCATTTGCATATAAGTCTATATGTATGCATATATTGGTAAGAGCATGTACATTCAATTCACACTGAGCCAAAACAGGTAGATATGCAGTTTGCAGCGATCGGACAAACTTTGCCGTCCTACATTCCAAAAATATCCCGGTAACAATGCTTTTGGCTCGTCCAAGAGAACCAGACAAGGAAGAAGGATTCATGGGTAGAAATCAAGTCACGACAACCAGTCCGATCTTTTGTTCAGTTCCAAGTGTTCCAAGTTATACTGTCTCATCATAGTTTTCAAGTTCCCTTATATTAGGACAAGGTTTGATGAAGATTTATAGTTTCTTTTATTCTTTTCCAGCAACTCAAAAGCAATTACATACCTAAATTTTAATAACAATTAATTTTTGCCACATAATAACTGTAGATTAACGTTTGATTTAAAATGCCTCATTTGATGCACAAGCCTTGAATATATTACTTCCGAAAAGTTTTGAGAAACTTGATAATATTCGAAACTATTTCAAGTGTAATTTCCAATTGCAAATTCAAGTACTCTCTACGACTAGGTTTACGCTTAAGTAGATTTTACAGATATAAGGAAGCTTTCAAACTCTTGAAACTTTATGGGAAAATATATTCTAACATCGGAGATTTGATTTTGAAATTTGATTTTTTTTAGTGATCCCGATTTCAAGTTCCATAGTTAAATTAAGATTCAAAAGATTGACGACTGAAAAAATAAATAAATTAAACACCATGTTTTTTTATTCTTCTGTTGCTATGTGACCTAAGAATTTTAGATCTGAATCTGGTATTAGGGTCTTCTTTCCTGATGCTAATCTGAAATTTAATTTGCTAATGTAATGAACAGCACGAGGCGACTCCATTTAATTATTACGGGGGCTTCCTTCAAGTCACGTGTATAAATTTCATTTCCAGGCAAGAAATCCAGGAGTACGTTAATTAAATTGACTTCTATAAAGACGAAAGGAAGCACGGCATATTTACTTGTTGTTAAGTTTCCATGATTGACATTCAAAACAAAATTTCATTTGTTGAATAAAATAAAATAAAAAATTTGTTCAATTACTAATTAGTAGTAATTTTTTCTAATATTTAATATTGTCTAATATATACTGGCTTTACAGGGTCTTACACTAATCTGAAGTCATGAACTATAAAGTTTTAAAGTTCAATATACTATTCGAGATATTAACTTTATTAAAGGTAAAGGTTCAAGCAACAGCTTTACTATGAAGAAATTTTATTTCTTTTAACCCCGACGCATAAAGTAGTTTATAAGCGGAACAAAGTGCAAATAAGCGTAGGCGACATTCAGGAAAACAACAAGTAGACTATAAATAAGCAAGCGAAGTCTGAGTAGTTTAAGTAAATAAAATAAAATTTAACACAAGCATTTATTTGACGTATGAAATACCTGCTCGGCAGTTTCTGACGTTAATGTGTGACCAATGAACTTCAAAGAAAAATTCCTTTTCTTGTTTCTAAAATTATAAATTCTTCAAAATATTGCGAAAATTGCAGGTCTGTATTAAATTAACAGTTACTTCTAAATGCTTCTGAAAAAATTATTTTAAAAATCTACTCTACTGCTTTCCAGAAGTGTTTTTTTGATAAACCTTGGAAGTCTTTGAACCTCTAAAAATATTTAAATGTCCAACCATGATAATAAACTTCTTGAAAATCACCGCAATAAATTTTTTACGACTGTCATCACTCCTGAAGATTACCCTGTAAAAATTCGCATGTAAGGTATTTTGGGTGGAAATAGTCTTTTCAAAAATTTTAAGAAGTGAAAATTCGTGAATGAGAAAAGACGTACTATATAATGTGCCTCTAGAGGATATGTTATGCCATTCTACTAGAACCAGGCATTTCTATCTCGCTGTTTTCTCTCCTCTTAATGTCTTTCCAGACTATACCACATTCACGACTGACAGAGGTTCTCAACCTCGCACAGCCCGAGGGATTTTCCCGGGTTCGAGGGCCAATGAAAGGTAGACGAGGTCAAGTATCAGGGATTAAGCAAATTCCCTGGGGAATGATAACCTCTTATAATCACCCCTTATCCTTCCTCCCACACTCCGACATTCTCCCTAGTGAAGAAACTCGTCTGGTTGAGCGATTGCTTCTCTTCAAGTTGTTATCGCTCACGCAGCATTAATTAAGGTGCAAAAAGACAGCTTTTTCAAGTTTTATTCGTATGTTCTCAGTGCAGACTTTACGATTAAACAAAATTGAAACAGCTATTAGATTCACAAAAGTATAACTTTTCATTAGGGTTCCTAATGGTGATTTGAAATTATTTTCGAAATATAAAAAACATTTCTATTTAATAAATGGTTTCTTGTAGGAATTAAAAGAATGTGATAGCGATCCTTATAAGAGATACACATTTGCATCAAACATGCAATCTACAGAGCAAGAAGTTCGGTGATCTTTTGAAGATTTATCATCCAGTTTCGAGATGAAACGAATCGCTGGCACACTATCCGACACTCGTTAACGACGATGTGCTATAGCACCATCGACAATTTCTCACGATTTTACGTAATATTTCAGGAACGCACTGATGAATTCCAACCCTTTAATATTGCCCTTCCAATACATTCCCTTCAAGGAAAAAAAATGTTTAAATAAATAAACGCAATTAAAATAGAATTTACACATTATTTCGCATCTGATATTTAAACCGGACTTTATTAAGAGTAGCTTAGTGCAAAAATCAAATTACTTTCACTTAACCTCTTGTAATTAACGGCTATGCTACAAATAATTGTTCTACTATGAATTTTGGACGGTGCCTTCTATAGTGAAAAATAAACTATCTGGCCTCAATATCTAAATTGATAGGATCGATTTCTGATAAAAATTTATTAAGACGATGGACTTCTACTTTCACATCGGCTCAGCATCACAAAGGAATAATGAATTGCTGCCAACGAATTTGAGTGACGTGATCCTGATTATCGTTTGCTTCAATTCTGCAATGAACTTTTCAAATAATAATTTCAACTTATTATTTCTACCCATCGATTCAATCCATGGCTGAACATCATAATTCACTTAAAGAATAATTAAAATCCACTCAAGATTTTATCCAATCTCTTTACATCGCCTTGCTGACCAATTAAACGCAAACTTTTTTATAGCTCATAAAACGTATTTTATTATACCTCTAAATTATTTCGAAATAAAGTTTCGCTTTAGACTTAAGATTAGTTGTACTAAATGGAAAAAAAAAATAACAAAATCCCTGTTTACGATTATTGAGCTCTTTATGATCTTCAGTTAAGTCGAAAAAGGTGTCTATTTTTACTTCATAAAAAGGGTACATCAATCTCTGATATTTTTAGCCTTCATAATCTAGATATTTTGTAAACTCACTTATTTTATCATTCAATTTCAATTATCACTTTTAATTTCACTCAATCAACTCTCGATTTTATCAAGCAATAATTGTTCCTATCTGAACTTTAATTTTTTCCGTGATTTTGCACGCGAATAAACCCTGTTTAATTTTCTCTGACCTACATTCTGGATTAATCAAACGTCAATGACGTTCAAAAGCAATTAAGGAAAATTTTGCCATTTCCATAATCAGAGATTAATTGTTGATTGTCAAAGACAATAAGATTTCAAGAAAAATAATAAACTAGCTATTATTCTGCAATGAAAACAGACATTTAAGTAAATGAATTATTGAAAAATTTATAAAACACATTCGGAACAGATACGAGCTTCCCGTCACGCGAACATAATTATAACAAAATGCTAGTTTGGCTTTTATGATAACTTTGGGAACATAAAGTTCCTTCTAGAAAGTATTATCGTGACCCTGAGAAAAAATGCAGCTGTGCGTGGGCTTCAATTTGTAACTATGAATAAATGATTTAAGGGAACTGCAGAATCGAATTAAACTCTATTTCCCACAATTATCAGTAGTAATTGGCCATTCTATTCTGCCATCTAGCACACTCCGAGAAATTCCAACTCCCTATAGTCTCCTCTCTATTGTATATATAAGAGTGAAAGAGTGGTGAACAGGGATGGAAAATCGTTGCTTCATTGCAAAATCCTTCCACGGATAGATAATAAAACTAAATGGTCATCGCTCTCAGACCGATAACCAAATGGCTTTCAAAATCCTTGGAATTAGAATTCTTACCTGAAAGTACACCAATTCTTACCCCAGTTTCAGATTTCTTCACTTCATACAATTATTATTAATGTATACAAATTGTAAAAACTCAATAAAAAACTGAACCTAGATTTCACATGTACCAGAAGTTTTGAACTTTCAAATGAACGAAATATTTTTTCCTAATTGTGACAGCTTTTTTTTAATAAATATGAAATTAGTAGTCTCTATAATAATTTTACAATGCTCATTTCTTAATTTAAATTTCAAATATTCTAGAATTTTATATTTCATTTCTAGGGAAATATTTTATACAAAGATTCGTACATTTGAACGTTCAGAAATTAATTAATCCGATTTCACGACAAAAGCTTCCTAATTCGAAATCTATTTTCCAAATTTTAAAAGTATCCCTTATGGTTTTTAAAAATAAACACTTTTCGGTAAATAGCCATGTTCCTAGCTTCAAGCGCTCATTGACCTCCCACATCTTTATCATTCCCTCTTCCTATTTTCTTCCGCTTTCTCCAACAAGGCTTGCATGCGTACTCTATTTGCGGAACTACCACGCACCAGCTCGTTTCATAGCTTTCATATAGAAGATGATATCTATCCTCTATTTTTGACCATGCCACGCAATGCTTAGGCACTGTCAGATCTGTCTGACCCACAACGAAAGGGAAAGGAAATGGGATACTTCATTATCCTCCACTTTCCTTCAAGAAAAATTACACGGATAACTAATGCTGATTATTCCCCATTATTAATTTTCCAAGCTTCATATATCTAGTACATAATAGCCTCATTTTTTTCAAACAGCCATAGGAAATCATGATATACTTCATATCGGCATAGTATTTAATTATTGTGTTCAACTATATTATATTTAATTATTATGTTTAATTATTATATCAATCTTCAGTTCGTTACTAGTATAGGAAACGGAAAAATCTCCCATGTAGAAATCGCCCCATTTGTCCCTATGTTCATTAGGGCGGTAGTCAGGTCCTTGCTAGAACAACTGGAATAGTAAATTCTAGTCAGGACCCCTTAAGGCACTGTTAGGATTTTCCATTCTTTGTGAATAGAAAATCTATGCACGTCTAGTTAGGCCCCAATCTTATATTTTAACCAGGTTTTAGTTGGGCCCTGATTCGAATAAAAGAACAAAGAAGTTCTGGTCAGGAACTGTTCGGGTCTTAGCCAGTATGGCCCATTTTACTGAAATATTTCCAATTCTCACAAAAAAAAATCATAATATTTATGATATAGATATTGAAAAACACAGTTAAAAATAAAATTGTAAGAGTGAAATAAAAACTGTGCTATTTGTTTTTATAATGTATAAAATACACCAACTTTACTTTTGACATTTAAGAATTTTTTATTCTTTATTAATTTGAATTTGGTACTTTACAGATGGTAAATAATCAAAATATTATAATAGAAAGGGTCTAGACGGGGCCCTATCTAACTCTCGTTAGGGCTTGCTCAGAAGTTCTAGCTAGAACCTGGCTAAAACAGCGTTACAGAACTAGTCAGACCCTCTCCATTTTTCCCGACCAGCGCCCGACTAGAAATAAGGAAAACTAGCCAGGGCCCTACTAAACCCCGATCGGAATTTCTACATGGGCTGCAATGGTTGTAACAACCACAAAAATAGTAAAATTTATACAAACAGTTGTACCAAATTTTACGATTTCTGTGGAAGTGACAGTTATAGAGTTTTTTCCGTGTTCTATTATAATCTTATTATTATTATCTTTATCAAGTTATCTATCAATTTCCCTACACTTTTTCTAATATATTTTACCCTATAAATGAGTGAAGGCCTCCGAGTGCTTTAAAGAAGCCCGAACGTCCCTGGCCGTTTTCAAGGATTACAGAAAAGAAAAAAATCTACCACGAATGGCAAATAAAGCGTGAAGGCAGTTAACTACCGTGAGTTACACGGTAGAACCCCATAAAATCGACTTGAGTGTCAATCGGGCCGCTACCCTTATGGAATAAACGCACCACAAAAAGTGTACGAGTTTGTGTGCGTCCATGACGTCACTGAAAATGAAATAGGTCATCATACAAGCGTCTCCTGTATAAAGTTGAAAGTTTGTAGTCACATGCCAAGCCATACGCTGCTTATCGAGAAACTATTAATGAGGAAAAACTTTAGTTATAATAATGATAAGCTTCGCTGCAATCGGAAACCAAATCTACCTCAGAAATGATATTTTTCAGAAACACATTCTTCAATGTCTGGGAACTCAAAGTCGATTTGAAGAAATGATATGGAAATGATAGTTAAGAAATGATATGGAAATGATATTTAAGAAACGATAGGAAACGTTCTATAGAACTGAAAACTTGTAATATACTTGATATTGAGATTCTAATAGAATCTCAGAATAGTTGTCGAAATTTTAAGCGACAGTCGAAGAAAATGTTGAATAGTGTAAAAAGGAAAATATTATTTTCTGCAATATGATCCTGCACTTATAGTTAATTATTTTTCACTTTTACATTACTTATATAATCTAACATGAACTTACCATTACATTTAACACTGTACACTACAGATACGCAATTTTTATAAACACTTCGCAGCACCGAGAATCGAACGCTCGCCATCCTAAACCTAATTCTAATCGCACGCCTTAACCCGCATACCCAACATACCTCGTGGAGACTTTTGTGAAATATTTGGTTCACATTCTGCATTTGGAAGCAGTACTGACTTTATTCTTTAATTCTGACACCCTGAGTCAAAAGTTTCTTTATGTTTTCAATATAATTTTCAAAAACCCTCAGTGTTATAATATTTAGTTACATACAAGACAAAATAGATAAAATAAATACAAACAACACGAAACCTAACCAAAATTATCACAACAGCAGAAAACCGAGCGAGACCGCATTGCGCGATGCTACGAATTACGTTTCTGCGCATCATTTTCTGTGACTGTCGAGAAAATTTTAGAAGACAGGATTATTAATTCTTAGAAAAGATCGCTCAGTGTTTTAAATACTTTGTTATAATAAATACGCGACTTATTTTCTTCGACTCTGTTTCTTAAAAGTTATTCGACTTTTTTATACTATTTCCTAAAAGTCATTGAAACTTTTCAAGACTTTCTCCGATTTCATTTTCTGTCCACGAATCTTCGAATAGTCTCTCAAAGTTTAAGCGACAAATTTTTTCCGTGTAGGAGAAATAAGAAAAGGCCTATCAAAGTATATAGAAATGATGATTTTGCTATTGAAGGGGGAATTCTTGCTAGGGTGATACTATCGTCGATTATACGTCATTGCCATTTGTTGAGAAGGTATATGGTATATAGTGCATTGCATAAGTACGTTATTACGTGCTTTTTTGTACCAAGTGCCCGTTCAACAGCGAGTTTCCACTTGGTCGTCGTTTACTCTGCTGTGTACATTATCCACCCCGTTACGCTCGGTTAATCGATCTTCCCTTAGCAATTAACCACCCGTTAGAGGAGTCCTTGTTATATCTGGAAAGGCGTGTAATTCCGCAAGAGTGACCTAACTTAACTAACGAGTATGGTGTATAAACGTCATTATGTTTACGTACCATACTCGTTATAGAGCTTTAGACTGCCACCGGAGCTAAGGTTGCTGTACAACCTGGATTTACGTCTCATGGGGATAGTTCGTACAAGAAGATAGTTCGTACATCGCTAACAATACGAAGGCAAACTCTTATGTAAATAAGAGTACCATGTACTAAAACGATCAAAAAATTAGCGATGGATATTCTTGTCATTCAATTTTCGATAGAAAAAGGAAAAAAACACTGATTTATGAATGAAGAAAAAATTCTACGTCTATTTGACAGGAAATGATATCATGAAATCTGCTTCCGGAAATAATCGCATAAAACGAGGCATGTCTAGCGAGGTCATACGAGAGATTCTTGAACGGGGGTTCTGCATAGTTCTGCGCCTATTTTCGTGTCGTGGATTGCACTATTTTTAGCTCTAGACCACGAGGCGAATCGTTAATAAATTCCTAGCGCCAGCCTAAGTCTACGCCTCCTCGTCCATTATTGGCCGCAAAATTTGTTTGCCGACGATAAAGTAACGGCGCGTTAAAACGTTATTTAAGCGTTACTTAAACACGACAAGAAAATATATATTTCAACGGATTAAGATCCGAATTTATAGACGACTCCCGGACAATCAGGTGCTCCCATTTAGACATCAACATTCCGCTCGACCATATATTGAGTCAAAAAAATTTGCTAAATATCAACTCTGCTTCAACATATATATAATGTTTCAAGTGACTTTCCGATTTTTCTAACAAAAAATTATTAACGTTTTTTTTTTTAGATGTTTTTACGTGGACTTTCAGTAACAATAGGTATTTATTGAATTGATGCGAGAGATAATCGATTATACGATGCCTCATCGGCAAAAATACAAAAATATATAGGTTGAAACTGAAGCTTCATTTACGTTTGAAATTTTCAAGCATTTCAATACATCAATTTTGAATACATATCGTTAAATCCATACACAATATTCCCTCCGGCTTTGTTGATTTCGCCATTGTTTTTGCAAGAAGGTACTCATTATAATTAATTGAGCAGAAAAAGAGAAACCAGCTTATATAAAAATAGTATATTTTTGATTATTATTCAGAATTAGTTAATTTTTTATATATAACATTAAAGAAAAAATTAAAAATAATATTCTAAAAAGTAGATTTCGTAAAACGCTTAGTTTTTTTTTATGACTTTCAAGGTTACAGTCTGATAAGGACGGCCGTAACTACTGATAGCAGTACAAACGTTCAGTAGTAACGAAGTAACTGATCAAACTGAGAGAGACTGAGACACTGAATCAGACGTCAGTCAACCTACTTACGTTTGTTACGCATAAGGACACAACAAACAAACAACCCTGTAAATACGCATCATGCAAAGCATGTGATAAATGTATATATGAATATACATATTCATGAATATATATGTACATCTACATGGCACAAATAGGAGACGCCCTTGGGAAAATCGATTTTAGTTTCCGACAATGGCCATGCTATGACATGATGGCCTGTATATTGTTATTGACGATAGCACTTTCCAGTCATCCGTTAAGACGACGACGCGTTTCGATCACGTATTTCTACGGTCCTTATTCTACAATCGCCAACCGGAAATACATGTGCCAGCCGCTAGACGGCAGATCTGGGACCATCGATCGACTAGTAAACGACAAAGAACCAGTCGACGCGACGCGATGTTTGACCTCTCTCTACAAAGTGACTTCAAAAGTCACTAGACTGGGATTCAAAGTTCAAGAACGATATATAGATTTCATTGTAGAATTAGGAGAATTATCTAAGAATACTAATTAGGAGAAAAATCTGACTAATTCTGGATATTAAATAAACAACAATTAGCTAAAAGTTGAATAATTTTTCTTCGATTTCCCATCCTATAATAGCCGAATTTTGTATTTAATTAAATGAAGCAGTCACAAATTTGTTAATAGTTTGTAACGTATGTAGTTTTGTGAATATTCAATTATAAAAACCATCTCTACATACCAATACCTGCGATCTCAGTTATTTGAAAAATAATCCATTGCATGAGTAATACGTACCTGAAACACAAAAAAAAGGAACACATTAGCATTTAAGATAGAAATAGTTAATTAAAAATGTGAGGGAGAGAGGGCGGGGTAATTACAGCTGGTCCCTGTCAATAGAATTTGACAGGGACTGAATATATGTTTGATTTTTCTTAAAATTCAAGAAACAATTTCTCGCGAGGCGAAAACCTCTTAAAAAGATCCTATGCTTCATAGTTTTCTAGATCCCTTTTATGACTTGATATCTCCCTATATGTATTCCTTCTTCATTTCTATTTCCCCATTTCTTTTTATTTAATAGAAACATCACGCTTTTCAAGAAACCCTTTATCGGTCTGAATTCTAAAAGTGCAGTTTTTTTATTTGTGAGCGAAATAAAACCATGTGAATAAATATCGAATTCGCATCGCGAGAGAAGAAAATCGAACGGAAATACAGTTTCTTCACGTGAAAAAGCCGAGCTCAGTGTGAGTGAGAAAAGTGAAAAAGAAGGTGAAATTCGGCACTGGGAAATTTCCCTTCAGATACATAAATATCGTTCACGAAGGCAGAGATGGTTTTGCGGGAGATGGAGGATGTCGAGGATGCTACGACTCGTTACGGGTCTACTGATGAATTCTGGCAAAGAATTTTGGTCCTCGTCCAGTCAACTCTTCCATCCCCATTAATTTCCCCTCACTCACTTTCCTAAGTTTTTTCAGTTAGTTTAGTTTTTTTAGGATCACTCTTGACCCTAAATGATGTCATTTTTCGTGCCCAGTAAAAACAAAGATAACGGTCAGTTCAATTTTTCTTTCAGCTTGGACTGGTTTGGACAAATTTAATCGCCACTGTGACTCGTGTTTCGGACATTATCATCTCCGCCAGTGTAAATTTCGATTTCTTTTATTGATAAGCTAAATAAGAAACAAAATTTCGCGTAATTCCGTAAATGGAAAATGTAAATCCACGTGCGTTCCAATTTCACCTATCGATCGAAGGAAATGAATTTCGTTTAATTCAGAAAGGCGATGGGAAGCGGAAGTTCTCAAATTGGATTTCTCTGAAATACTCTACTTGTATGAAGTAGCCCTTAACGAGGATTGAGTGGGTCACAAAATTTTCTTCTTTTCACCTTCGAACTTTTGGAGATGAAAAATCGATTTTCAAGTCTAAATAAGTTTATATCCTTACGCGAAAACACATTGTCGGGAGATGATAACAGTTCATCTGATACTCAATTTTATTAAAGGCAGAGGGACAAATATAATAAAGTTTCTTAAATATTTGTTTTCCAATTTTTAGGATTGATCATATGAAAATGATGAAGTCTTTAAACCCAATGGTTTCAATAACCTCGTTTCGATTATGATAGATGGTGTAATAATAGACAGTATAATTCAGTAAAACTATACCTTTGAGGAAGTGAAGGAATCGTAAATAGATATTCAAATATCAAGTTACATCAGCCGATAAATTGATGGATTATATGTATATCGTATATGCGGAAAATGAGAATTGGGACGAAGTACGAAGTTGACCTTTTCCAGTTCAGGGCTGATAGGTTTTAGGTTCAAGGCGGAGGTCGAGAATGAGAAAATCTGCGAGATGCTTGTGTCCTATTGGCTCTTGTAGGTTGCAGAAATCTCTCGAGATGTCATGTCGCATTTTCTATGATTCCTCTCTCTAGGACACGAAACATACATGCCCACGAATGAAACATACATCTAATTTCGACGATGGAATTTCAGTTGCGGATTGGGGGAATGAAGCCGCGTGAGCGTGTTGACAAATCTCTACGTTCTCGCGAAACGAGATTTAATATCGAAAATTGTAAAGCACCAGATGAAAAGTTCGAGACTGTTTTTCTTTCTTTCAACTTAATATAAAATGATGAAAGTGTAGGGAAAAATATTGAGTGTATTGTCTAAACTGAAAATTGCAAAGAGTGTAAAGAGTGTTTGGTATAGGTAAAATTCGTGAAATTTTGTAAACGACTTCGCCTTTCAAGTATCAACATAAACAATGAAGATAAATCAAAATAAGTATTCAGAGAGATTCCCTTCGAACTCTAAAGAAGTCTTCTCGAATTACGTGTTGACATTTTATCCACAAACATGTCATCTTGGAGCATCTCGGGCTCGGAGACCTTAATTCAAACCTTAATTCAAACATTTATTCTTAACTTACTTTCTCAATTAAATTGCATATGCTTGAATATTCCCAGTTGAGTCTCGACGACTCGGAAATTCAAACTCAAATTAAGGAAATACGATTGAAAGCTGTATTATTCCTGTTTATTACCAAAATATGTTAGAAACTCAGGAGTTTGCGTGAAATATTACTACATATACTACACTTGTATAATATTCTTAAATAAATAATATGCTTTCATCTAAAATGAATGAAATGTGTAAAAGTACTTTATACAATATCGGAAATATAACATTTTCCCTTCTGCAGTGCGGCAAAAAGTTAGTAATTATTCCTCTAATGTCTGTTGTTTGCCAGAGGGATTTCAGGTTAGCAATTAGCTTTGAAACATTATAGTACTTTTCCAGTCAACCCCTTTGTTAACACATATAAGCGCTCATCCCTACGCAAATAGACTCACGACATAAATTCAAGGACAAATGTACATGTAGTTGACCTAGTTATCGTATTTAAGATAAAGACCGATTATTGATTACTACAAACATAAGTCGTATTAATATACAAATTAATAAGTACTATAAAGCGAGTAGAATATATATATATTTTTTTCGCTCTAACTGACTTTAAATTTTGCGTTTAAAAAGGTTTTATATACATATGTATCATAATAAGTAAACTTCCGAACACATGCCAGTTTCACCTCATGAAATTGCAACAGCTTTTTGTTAAAGAAATTTATGATTCCAAATCCAATACGGGTTTCGATTCAGAATATAATGAGATTGCTCAACTTTCTCAATGTACCTGGGAAAGTAGTTTTTTACTGCCTGGAGTTCAACTCGCAGATACATAAAACGTACAACTTTTTGGCGAACTAATTCGTGCAAACGGTCGGAATGGTAATAAAAATGTGTCGAATGCGTCCTTCACCTTTTTTCTGGAAGGTCTTATAAAACTCTTCATCTGGAATGACGGCGTGGACCGGAAGAGGAAGAAAAACGTGAAGATATCAGGACGGTTCCAATGGATCGTAAAGTCAGTTTGGACGCGGAACTAGAAGCAATCGCTCTTTGTAAGCTCTGTTGCTTCGATCTCCGTTAAAATCTACTTGCGAGTTCATCTTTTAGCTTCTAAATCAAGTTTCAACAGCGACGTTTTATTTTTCAAAAAAGCAGAAAAAGTTTCAGAAGAAAAAGATTGAGAGAAAATGAATTGCAAAGATAATGATGGAATTTTATCAAGAAGATCAAGATTCTATGACACTGAACCTTTTTTACAGGAAAAAAAAATAGTCGATCGAAAATTCAACAGGCATCACTTTGGAATAACACTCGGTAGGTACAAAACGTTCTTGTAATTCTTGTTCTTGTTAACTTTGTTCGCTCGGTATCCGAGGTAAAGCAAAAACAAGAATTCTGTCTATAAAACCTGTTTTACGATTGCACAGTTGTGGATATCTTGAAAAGTACGTTTAATGCTCAGTGTCGTTCTTTATTTTCAAAAATAAATAGAAAAATCATGTTTCATTCCAAAAGTTAGAAATGTAAACTAAACAAAATTGGAACAATCCAGTTTAATTAATTAGACCGTGCGCTAATTACATTTGCAAGGCAAATTTGTAAGTGTAATCGATACGCCACTCTCGATTCTTTTCGCACTGCATTTTTCGAGAGCGAAATTTAAAACTGTGAATACAAAACAATAAAAGTACAGAGAACCGGAATAGTACCGAAAATAAAATAAAAGTAATGAAAGAATTAACTGAATATCGTCAATTTTAAGAATTTCGCAATAAAGTTTCATTGAAATGTAGGAAAAACTAATTCGATCCAAATAAAAAACGTAAATTGAATCACGTCTACGTCGCACATTTTGAATGGAATAAATTGCTCTTTGACTTTTTCCAAGTAAATTGGATACTCATTTCTCGCAAATAAAATCCAATATAAAATACAAAATAGAAAAAAAGCTTGAAAGCGATTGATATAAATATATATTTCCCCTTTTAAAATCGAACGCATAAATCCATCTCGACGAATGTATACAGCAAATATAATGCTTTCTCGGAACTATTCCGAAGACATGTTGAGACATGGTGCATTGATTACGACATCTCACCTTCAAAATTCCCAGGAGATTTTCCCAAGCTCGACCTCTCGTCGACTCGATCGATACTCGCACCCTTGCACGTACCAACTGGGTGCGTCTTTAATGTTTATTAATATAAATCAGGTGATGTTTGCGGGATGAGATATGTTGAGAACCGATATATCTTTACGAAATAAAAAAAAATATTTCATTTTCTGACATATAATGATCAATATAATGAATGTATTTCCGCTCGAGTTTATTTCTTTCAGAAAGTTTATATTCTACATCCCTCTTTCTTTTATATTTACACCACCATCATCATAAACCTAATGCATCCACATAATTTATTCCTATTCCCTGCAAATGATGTGTTTGGAACCTGGACATTTGGAAGTGGTAGCAATGAAATTGCAAAGTATGAAACAATGTCAATATAAATTATTTCCCAAATATAATAATTCTAAAATGTAAATTGATAATTTTTCACAGTAAAAAACGGTGGAGAACACTGATTCGGTTTGAAATTTTATATTACCGTAACATTCGCGCTTCTACCAATAATAAATTGGTATAATGCAGCAGTCGTATGCATATAGGTCCGAGATAATTTACGACGATCGTAAACCCCATTTCGCACCAAAGGTGTAATTATCGCGCGATACGTGACTATCGGGAACGATTGAACCCAACCTTATAGACAATTTTCGATGATCGGCAGGAAGCTTTGAAAACGCTCTATTCTAAATAGAGATACTAAACTCAACGGGAGGTGATAATTGTGATGATTATAGCAATTTTGTTCTTAAAAATAGTGATTTACTTCGAAAGACTATGCGCAAAAACTTTTTTCTTTTAAAACTGCATGAGGCAAAAGAATGATCACGATTGTGTCGTAAGTGTTTTATAGAGTTCTATAAGGATTGGCAATGCTCGAAACAATGGACGATACTGAACAATGGAACTCTTTTTTGAGTCATTTTCTCTACAGAATTTCAAATCGCTCCATCGTAAATAGACACGTACAGTTAACAAAGAAGTGCTAGGAAAACACTACTTTTTTAACTTTAAAAAGAATCGCGAGGGCAAGGCCATTTTCATTTTTCGCTGAATCCACAATGAAAATGGTAAAATTCAATAAAAGCCGATTATAAAATCAACGTGTTCAAAAGAGCAGGTCATTTCATGGGAAAGTTCAAACAGAAGAGTTATACCTCGAAGCGTACAAATAAAAAAGCTCTATCTCGAGTGGCCAAATCCCGAAGCTTCAGGATCCCATGTAAATACGTAACTGCCGTTTACAACGTTTATAAACGAAAATACAAAAGTAAATTCCATCATCTACAAATAAAAATAATTTACCCAAGTTTATATTTTCGTTTATAATTGTTCAAAATGATAATAAAAATATTAATCAGTCAATAATTTCAAAAGAAATAATCATAATTGAAAACAAATTAGGTCTTTTCGTTTATAAACGTTGCAAATGGCAGTTACATATGTAAATTGCATCGGGAATACCAGCGCCCTCAACTGTACAGAACCTCTCTATTTCACCTTTATCCAAAAATGCTTTGAAGGTTGAATAATTACGTAATTATTCAACCTTCAAAGCAAATCGTACGCAATCATCTCTGAACTACAGGCATAAAAATTATAGTATCCTGCACAAAATTGTTTTTGAGACTGACTTCAATTTTGTAGAATTCAGAGCAAGCAATAGGTAATAAAATTATCCACTGTAGTCGAGACATTTTACACTTACGTTAGTATACGTAAGGGCTACTTAATTGCCCTATAAACATTGAAAGGCCTTTCTGAGAATTATTTCTCGGTGAAAGTTACTTCCCATTTCTTTTCAAAGCTTTTAACATAGCCCATTGCGTTCGCAAGAGCTTTTCATGACGCTCAAGTGGAAAAAATAATATTAAGCTCTAGTGAAAAACGTATTACAAAGCTATCAAGTAAAGGAATAAAAATCAGAAAGAAAATTGAAGTTTACTGATACAAAATATCGATGTTTTGTTACAAATCTAATGTAATAGGTATTAAACCATTAAAACTTGAAAATAAATTAAATTGATATTAACGTAAACATATTTTTGTTGAGTCAGAGTATTCAGCACATGTTTGACCTTGAAGAGTGTCCAAATATTTTGAATGAAGAAGACTTAGAAGCTGCTTTATAAATCTGAATTACTAACAGGAATTAAGGGGTAGACTTTTAAATTCAATTTACTTTTACAAATAGACAAAAAACAGTTCAAGTTGACCCTAAATTAAAAAAGTCAATTCATTGCCAAGTATTATTAAATAAGAAAAAAAAAATTAACAAATATCCAGGTATTTTCACAGAGAATTTGTAAAATCATTGATTTTCTTGTGGACCTTTGACGTTCAGCTCGGGATTTTCGATAAAGCCAATATTTACTAGAATCTTATAAGTCAGCGAGAATCGATGCCAAAGCTAACAGTCGAATCAGTTTAAACGTACCTCATACAAACTTCGATTTGGGGACAGGTGCTTGTATTGATTTCGATAAATTTCTAAGAAGAAAGAGAAAATATAATCTACAACTATAATCATGAATAGTTGATTCATCGACACTTGATTCAATAAAGACTTTTTTTTTAACTCATCAAACAAGCTGAAAGATATAGCATAAGTCATAAAATAATATTTTCTTATCTGAATTAGATATGTTAATATAAATTTGACACCTTTCATGAAAGGAATCAATAAGAATGTGGATCGATGAGTCGATCCCTAAGCACATTGATCATGAAGGCAGTCTGCCAACGTCGACTTTTGCTTTATTCGCAAGAGCACCGCTGAATAATTCATACGACGGTAGGTGGAATGTTTTGATTATGGTTTGGCCACGTGTGCTCAAATGCATGTGCACATACTCACAAACTGCAAACGAATTCGTAACGCTCTGACCACGTTCCAATTCGAATTACATTGGACGGACCACGTATTTGTCGACGAATGCAATTGCACCTACATAAGTTTGTTCGGGATCAAAATGACCGTCAATATGAAATTTGGTATTTGGTAATTTAGCCTTTGATAAATTGATATTTCAGAACAAAAGCACAAGATACACTAAATTAGAAAAAGACTTAAGAAACAAATACCGAGCTTTATAAAATGATCAATGTTAATAAAAATGGTTGTGTTTATCCGTTTAAATATTACTAGTAAACCAACACGCGCGCTCAGCGCGCGATTATTTTTTATTCCTTATTCTTACAACTTCAAGTCATTCAAAGGCCAATCAGATTAGCAACAACATTGTATGACAGATTTTCGAAACATTTTGTGACACCATTTTTTAAAAGAGGAATTTTATAAGATTTCTAAAAAATTTAAGGGATTTGGAAGGTTTTGTGTGTTTTAAGAGATTTCAAACAGTTTCTAGGGTTTTAGGGAATTTAAAAATTTTTCGTCCAATTTCAATGAATTTTCCGAGATTTTAACGTATTGTAAGAAATTTTGACGATTTTTAAATGCTTTTAAGAGAATTCAAGGGATTTTTATGATTTATAAAATCTTTTGTGAAATATTAAAGGATTAAATGGAATTTGATGAGATTTATAATAATTTTATTGAATTTTAAAAAAAGGGAATATTATCGTAGAATTTTAAGAAATTTACAAAAGTTTCTACGAATTTTCACGAATTTTAACGAATTTGAGGAGATTTTTATAACTTTTAAAAAATTGTGTGGATTTTGAAGGATCTTAAACTTTGTCGGGTAATTTTATTGAGGTATTTCAAAAGATTTTTAGGACTCAAGAGATTTCGTAGAATTTAAAAGGATTTGGAAAGTTATTGTCAAATTTTTAGGGATTTCAAGAGGTTTTTCTGATTTTTAAAAGATTTTGTGGATTTTTAAGGATTTCATGAAATTTTAAAAGATTTTAAGGCAGTTTAAGTGAATTTAAGAGATTTTTATGAATTTTATAAAAATTTGTGATATTTTAAAGAATTTCATGGTATTTTATGAGATTTCTAATAATGCTAAGGAATTTCAAGATATTTTTCTGATTTTCAAAAAAATTTGTACAATTTTTAAAGATTTCTTGGAATTTTTTGAGGATTTAAAAGAATTTTTATATATTTTCACAGATTTTAACGAATTTCAAGAGGTTTCTAAGAATATTTTAAGAGATTTTAACGAATTTAGGAGGATTTCGAAGTTTTTTGTAAAATTTTAAGAGACCAGCAAATCAACATGTGCGCTATAATTTTGTTTTCCTTCTTACAATTTCAAGTCATTCAAAAGCCAATCAGGTTTGC
>CAJFCP010000069.1:1891223-1953477 GCA_904066005.1 Synergus itoensis | reverse complement strand
AACAACAATGTATGCGAGATTTTCGAGATATATCGTGACAACACTTTTTTAAGATAGGATTTGTAACAACAATGTATGCGAGATTTTCGAGATATATCGTGACAACACTTTTTTAAGATAGGATAATACAACTGTCTATTAATTACACTAAAAAGCACGCAAAGGACCTTAACCTGGGAAGAGATGGAGGTCAGTGTTCCCCCGCCAACAGATTCAAAGTCCATCATTCCGTCCCACCCAACCCGGCCGTTACTACTGCCATAATTTGAGGAACAGCGCATTCATCTACACAATAAACCTCCTCTTGTCAAAATGACCTCTTCTCCCAAACCTGAATTCCGAAATTTGATCCTGCTTTTCCCTGACTCTCCTTTCTTAAATTAATCTATATTTTCCCATGGGGTGTGGTCGCGACTGTAAAGTCCAGCCAAATGAAACCAAACAAGGCTTCATCAGAAAAATAATTCCTAATTCCAGCGTGGACAGAATCACTGAGATTGAAATCGATATATCTGCTACTTGTTCATGCGAAAATTATTCGAGGCACGCGTCATGGAGACTATCAGCCTACCTCTTTCCAGTTATCGCTACCGCGATGTGACGCTCATAGGATGTCACGGTTTAAAGAGGAAATGCCTTTATAGAAGAAGTGACTTTGAATTTTGAATTCCAGAAAATAAATTTTGAAAATTATGACTTTTGTAGTTCGAGCACAATCCATGCTTGTTCACTAGCCGAAATACTTTTTCCTACCAACGAAACACACAAGAAACAAGTCTCCGACGAAAGCTTTGTTTTAATTTTCCCTAATGATGAAGTTGAAACGAAACGTCAGTACTGAAAAGTACTTGTGGGAGCTACAAGTGCTTTTTATCTATTACACAACAGAAAGCATTCAAACTTTTGGAATCCGAGGTAAAACTCATTCTTTGTGTCATTATAGAAGTTAAGCCACTTAGAAACTTCTTGCAAATGAACATTGAGGTATTAGCTTTAACGTCTGACTCTGGAGTACTCTTTTTTAAGAAACAAAGCTTTGATGCAAGATGTAAATTTATTCATGAGGGTAAGTTACTTATTTAGTCTAAGGTTGATGTTTTACATGTGAATAAAGTTGCGAACGTTCAAATGAACGAAATATATTTTTTTCAAATTATATCTTATCCAGAAATATTATGCCAACTAAAAATAACAATCAGGATTACAAGTTTATTTCATTTTTTATTATTTTCAATGTAAATCTATAATAATAATCTTCATATTCATTCACTTTGTCAGCACGTTGAAGTTAGCTCCTATGTTTCCGCTCGCTTTTTCGTATTTCTTTGTTTTGAAATTTCTGTTTTCCGAATTTGAAGGTATGTTCATATTTCTATTATTAATTATAATAACATATTATGTGTACGTATTTTTAGATAAAAATTTATTCAAAAATTAATCTTCTCTTTTAAATTTTGTCGGAAAATAAAAAATACTTTAGATATATTAAAAGGTGTACGTATTTCTGGATAAAAATTGATTCGAAAATTTAATATAATACGAATATATAATAATAATTAATATAATATAATTTAATATAATTTAATTTAATACGAAGATCATTGTTATAGATATCGGAAAATTAAAAATATTTTAAACTTATTTTTTTTTTATTTTTGGTCGCGGTCGTTCCAAGCCCATGAATTTTTTAGTAACCCTTGCGAGTCTTGCGAAAGTTCAGATAAAACTCCAATCCGAGCAAATCCGAAGTATTTAAATATGAAGTCTGTATCCGAGCGAATCTGAATCATTTCGATCCATTCCGATTCACATGTTCTATTCGAATAATTCCGAACTTTAAATCCGTATGAATGCGCGACTCATTCGTAAAACTTACTCAATGAATCCGAATATTCAATTCGAACGAATTTGAGGCTCATCTGAAAGGAGTTTCTAACCAATTGAATCTGAGGTTTCAATCCGAATGAAACCGAGGGTGATCCGAAGAAAGTTTTTAAACCGAATGAATCCGAAGTTTCAATCCAAATAAATCTGAGACTCATCTGAAGAAACTTTTTAAACCAAATTAATCCGAATTTTTAATACGAATGAATTCGAGGCTTCTCCGAAGAGTTTCATATACCGAATGAATCCGAGACTTCAATTCGAATGAATTTGGTGCCAATAATAATTTAAATTTGTCTGAGAGGCTTATTCGAATAAACTTACCTGTTTATTTAAATCGAAATTTCTATCACTGATTAATAAAATCATCAATTTTAATATACAAGCATAAGTGTAAAATTATACAAGAATTTTTTATTTCTTTTGATCAGTTTTTTGTGGTGTTACTGATAGCTGATACGGATTAGCTCGGATTCATGTGAATCGGAATTTTTAGGTTGATATTGGATTGCCTCGGATTGATTCTAGAGGAATTTATAGGCTGACTTCGGATTCATTCGGATAGCCATCTTTAAACATATTTCGGATTGGCTCGGATTTATTCGAATAGGAATCCTTGTACAGAGTTCGGATTTGCACAGATTCATTTGGATAAAAATCTTTATACAGACTGCGGATTGGCTCGAATTCATTCTGATAGGAATCTTTATACAAAATTCGGATTGACTCGGATTCATTAGGATATGATTTATCTTTTTACCACCGATACTCTCGGAATGAAACTGATTCGCTCTAATACATTTTCGGGAAGTGGGTGTGTTTATCTTTAAAAATAAATTATTTGTTTAATTTTCTTGCATTCTTTATGATATATGATATAATGTATGTAATAAAACTGATTTTTTTAAAATAAATAATGTTTGCTTTATTTAATTAAAAGTTTTGATTGATTAAGAAACTAATCGCGCGCCTAGCGCGCGCGTTATTTTTGCTTGTGAATCAATATTTAAAAACTTTTTATAGATACAAATACATTCAATACAAAAATTCGTTCATTTGAACGTTCAGAACTTTTCAATCATTGTTTTACAGCCACAATCTTTTTGATTTCAGATTAATGATGCCATTTATACGTAGTATAATAATATCTGTAGTTTTTAAGAATTCTATCCAACTTAGGGTACTAACTTCTACCAATAGGTACAATGAACTCTTCTCTGTATCTGTTTTGTTTGAGTGTCTTTATTTCCTTTTGTCATGAAACCCTTTGCTTTAGGTAACAAGAGCTTTTGTTCCAGGAAGAAGGTGATATAGCTATATCTGAAGGTTAAAATTCATCACTAATATTGTCTTCATCAGAAACCTATATCCTGAGCGATCAATGGATGTAAGAACAAAACCGGATGATATCCGGGTGTGAAGGATTGCTAGGAGTCGATGAGGAAGTTTCCGAGCAACCACCTGCCGCAAGGCGAGAGCTTCGTATTGATTCGGTGACAGATCCAAGCGTAGCAAACGCCTCGTCAAAGACCGGTGGATAGACTTGGTGGATAGTAACAGCGACCAAGAGACCAAGCTTAGGAACGTGGCCAGCCACCCTGGCTTATATATAGCTTGGAGCGGCCGTCCGAGGTGCTTAAATATAACCGAAATGCAACACGAGGTGTCACCCACGAGCGGAGGTATAGGATCGTCTCTTAGAGGGAAGAGCAGGGTAACAGATGAAAGAATGAGAAATTTGAAATAGGACAAGAAGAAAAGAAAAAAAAGATGCAGAGAAGCCAATGGAATAAAGTAAAAAGAAGATTTGTGGACGGGCGAGGACAGAAGAATGTGAGAGAAATTCAGAGGAGGTGACAAAAGGTTAAAGAAGTAGGAAATAAATCCAGTGGGATAAAAAAAGGGTCATAAAAGTGTGTGATAAATTTGAGGGAGTAAAAGGAAGATCAAAGAAGGTCTAAATAAAAGTATTGTAAAGGCTAGCAGTAATATAAAAGTAGAAAAATAAAGAAATCATTTCAAAAGATGCAAATGTTTTAAAAGTAAAGAAAGATCAGCTTAACGATGGAAATAGCATAACAATGTTCAGTGGAAGATACTAAAGAATTTTCACTGCTGTGGTATATATCTAGTGTCCTGAAAACATTCTAAAATCTTCCAAGAACGGTATGGAGCATATAAGATAAACGAAATTTATTCAATGTTTTTTTATTGAGCAGCTGTATTTATTTATATTCATGAGCAGCTGTAATATAATGTATCCACTGAAAAAACATCAGAGTGTAACTGAAGTGTGACAAAGAGAAGGACAAATTGAAAACAAATAGAAGGGAACAAAGGCAAGGATAAAGGGTGCAAGAGAGTACAAATGATAAGAAAACAGATGTGGGAAATGTAGAGTAGAAGTTAGAAGCTCAATGGAAGAAAATAAATGATTACAGGAAGAAGAAATATATGAGTTTGTTAATATTAGTGAAGCATGTTGTACTCATGGGTGTTCTCGACTGGCTAAGATTCCTAAAGATATTGTTAGAACTTTAATGTGTTTCATGGATATCCTTAGGACTAGATAAGAGGAACCTAAACTAAAGTAAATAGATGATGATGTGAGAAAAGAGAGTCGAGGGGAAGGTATTGAAAGAAGGACAAAAGTATTGCTCAAGAAGTTAGAACAAGTTAGGGGAAGACGAATAGCTCAACACAAAAGTGACAAAAGAAACTTTAAAGAAGAATGTAGCGACAAGTATCAATGAGTGATAAGATAAGGGCAACTAGAAAGAATCAAAGGAGGGATCAATGATAGAAAATAGATGATCATAGAATCACAGATAGACCTAGATGAAGGGGAGATTGGAGACCATTGGAACTTGTTAAGACTAATGGTAGTCCTTGAAACTATGTCCTTAAGATATCTTGACGGTGTTGAATGTTTCCATGTCGAGTTGAAGAAGAGAAGAAGGTAGAAGAATTTGGAGAAGGTCAAAGAAGCAAAGTTAGAGCCAGGTGGTCAAGTAGTAGGTTCAAGACGTCCTAAGGATATCGTTGGAAGAATAATGGTGTCCCTAAGACGTTTCATGCTAGATTGATGTCCTATGGGTGTCCATGGAAGATTAGAAAAGTTAAGGGACGATGTCCAGCATCCCTTGTCCAAACAGGTAATGGAATGATCAGGGGAAGGAGGGCGGAAATAAATGAAAGTCTGAAGTGGTCATCCAGAGAACCTGGACCCTAGAGGAATCAAATAGAAGGTCAGAGAAAAAGGTCTTGAGGGTTGATTTAGATGGTAGAAAAAAAGTTAAAGAATTGTGGTGGTCGACACGAGTGCTGGCAGTCATGGCCGACAGCGCCGCATCGTCTGCTAGTGGCTGGAAGGCAGGCGGCTTGTATATAAGTAAGTGGACGGACTCGATCGGCAGAAAGCTTTGAACGTAGGTTGATAGGATTATACGTCAGGGATTCGCAAATTGAGTGAGAGAGGGAAGATGGGAGCAAGTGAGAAGATGTGATGAAAGAGTAAAGAACAAGTGAGGAGGAAAAAGAGGGAGGGACTGGTGAAGGCTTTAGAGTGAGCGATTGTATAGGGACAGGTAGTGGTAGAGCTGGTAGAGGGACACAGAGAGGGACGAGGATCGAGTTGACTTGACTCGACACGCGGGTTATTATTACGCGAGTTCCTATGTCATTTGTCCGTGCTTGACTGCGCTGTTCATGTACTTACTTTCCGAGTTCCTCCTTGAGGTCGTAGTTATCACTGAACCGCGTGCAAGCTGCTGGGGCAGCCATTCCGGAAAGTAGCACCGCGCGTATTTACGACACTACCGAATAAGCGCGAGCGGGCCACTACTACGGCGCGTTCAAGGAAGCTAGGGGGAAAAGTTCGCAGGTCAAATTCGATCAATAAGAGCTGGTGGACGTGGCGCCTGTCTGCGGGGTCCTGCTACCCTCGCACCGGTGGCTCGGATCACGGACGCGCCAGCGACGATGATTCGCGACGATGACAAGATTTTCGAATGGGCGTCCGCACTGCTCGCCGGCGGAACGTCGACTGACTCGCGTAGTCGGCGACGCGTCGCGCAGCCAACCTAGCGCCAATCGCCCGAGGGGATATCGTGGCGCGTTTAAATTTAGCACTAAGAATAAATCTACCAAGGGCTAAATGTCGTTTTTGTCGTCGATATTGGCGTCTTCTTAAGCTCGGCTGCAACCGCTTGCCTACCTCTGCGACAACCGTTCCCGAAAACAGGTGATACCATCACCGATCTCCACGACGAGCTGCAAGCTGCAAGCTTCGAGCGGATAGTGAGAGGGTGGGATTTCTACCCCTTACGTCACTGGTTTCGCAACCCCTTTCCGTTAAACACCATCGGCGTAGAGCGATGACGAACCCCGACCGTGAAAAGCTCATGGACGCACGCGCCTGACCGAGAACGCACCTTTACTACTTAACTACTGAAGCTGTACCGCAGCCAGGACACCCGGCTACTGCCCGGATATACCACTTAAGACACGAGAGTACAGGATTTTCCTTCGGATTTGGAAAATTTTTTTTACTTTTTAAATCTGATGGCGAGTTCATCAATTTATAATTAATAATGTTAAGGGTGTTGGAGCAAAGTTCTAATCTAAAAATTCGATTTCTTCATTTTACTCAACAAATACTAAATTTGGAATTTTTTCCCTCTGTAGAATTAATCAATTTTTAACTAGAATTATGCATACAGAGCGAGAAAATATCTATCTCAAATATTTTTTAAGTAAAATGAAAATATTGAATTTTGACCTCAGATTTTGAATTCTTCGTTTTATGCAAAAAGTATCGAAATTGAATATTTTTTCGCTCTGTATGCAGTCTTATATTTGAAAAGAGATTAGCGCTACAGAGAGAAAAAATATTTATCTATAATTTTCATCGAGTAAAATGGAGAATGGAATTTTGAGCTTAACACTTGGATCCAACAGCCTTAATACAATTGTTTGGTTTCTTGTAATGAAGAAGACTACTTCATTTATATTCCAAAATTTAAAATTGGAGGGTGGGTGGGAAAAAAGTATTCATTGTGATGAGATGTAAACAGTTGGGCCCACCTTGCATGGTTGAAAGACAATGAAACTATTTATCATT
The DNA here is from genome assembly GCA_904066005.1 of Synergus itoensis. Taxonomy (NCBI): domain Eukaryota; kingdom Metazoa; phylum Arthropoda; class Insecta; order Hymenoptera; family Cynipidae; genus Synergus; species Synergus itoensis. Next base: position 1,946,471 of record CAJFCP010000069.1, on the reverse strand, counting down.
ATATCTGAGGACCATCTATAAGATTAGACTAAAATTTCTAACGTTTATATAAAGGGAATCGAAAAAAGATTCGGTTTTGTTAATGACACTCACAAAAATTGAAGGGAATTAGGGAAGTAATCATAAAATAATAAATTTTCAGAGTAACACACACCTTTCCACTAAAGAAGATTGTTCCCAATTCCTTGAAGACTCTCGAAAAGTTTCCACCAGGATCCTATAAGAAAATAGTAAACAAAAATTATTAGTATAACTAAATTATTACTGTAAAATACAATTATATAGAAAATATTAAGCAAGAATATTACTCACATTTTTATGTATAAAAGAAATTGTACCTGCAAACAGACAAAAGAACAAAACGTGCAAAAATACAATAAAAATCGACATAGTGGCTAGCGTGAATAAAAAGCAATACAAGGGACATTTATTTAAGAAAAAATTTATCAAATAAATTTGTTTTTAAATAATTGTCTCGTAATAAGAGTTTTCTTAATTATTGTCGGATAACAATCCGAAATGTTTGTGCTTAAGTTCTCCGAACCGTTTGATTCAATACGAACATATTACATATATCGGAGAAAGTTTTTTAACCCAAGCACTTTTCGTCTTTTATAAAAAATGATAATTGACACTATATTCGCAAGCGTGTCAAAAATCTAGGAAAAAATATCTTTCGAAAATTCAAAGATATTTAAACCTAATTCTACCTACTTAAAATTATAAACATTCATATCAGAATAAATTACCTGCCTACCTATACACCTATATTTAAAAATTCAAAAAAATCAAGCACACCAACACACTCACTCCACGGTTCTCTCACATACTGCCCCGGTGAAATAAAACCTAAACTAGGGACGAGTTCCGGGACTCGTCCAACACCTGAGCTTGAGGGCCACGTTAGGGCTTCATTCACACAAATTTGAAGACATCACCTGAAATCGTACACCGTTTTTTTTTTTTTAATAGAAAAATCTTCTACTAATGTAAGATTGAAAAAACTGATTTTAGGATCTAATTGAAAAACAATTGTCATATTGCAAGTAAAAATTTCCTTTGAAAAAACACCAGAACTTAATAAATATGAAAACATAATATTTAGAAATCAAAGATCGATTTAGATAAAAATAAAAAAAATCTGGTGCAAATCTTAAAACACATTCTCATTCACACACGTAGATTTTGCCCCAGATTATTTAAAACGGTGTACGCTAAAACATAATATACAATAACATCCTATAAATCTAGTTTAGATTGTTCTAACAGGCCAACTTAAAAACTTATTTATTTAATTTCTGATTTTTTAAACTTTATATTGAAATTTAATTTAATTTGATTTTAATACTTTTTCAATGAAATTTACCAATTGAATAAAATGAATTTGCTTTTCACAAGAAAGACAGGCAAATTTACAATAAAACTTTTGTAAATATGAATAAAACAAACTATGAGTAGAATTTGAAACCAAATTGTTTTGGCCATCGGTTCTTCTTCGCGTCGAAGGACAATACTATCGACTCTAAAAACAAAATGTACATATATCGCGTTTCCTTCGACACGCAGCTTCCCCGTTTGCTAAACCTTTTCTCGGTCTCAAACGTAATTTACAAAATTTGATTACATCATTTTTGTATTTTACATATTAATTCGCGGAAAAATAAATTGATTAGCATATTGTAAAAGATTTCAAATCCCGTGTACCGAGAAAAGAACCTAAGCTGAAAAATTGAGAAAATGGCAAATCACTCGCTAACTTATTATTAGCGGCCACTATACGATTTTGCTATTTATACAATACAACCTTCATCCTTGTCGAATTTGAGCAAACGTCATCGACTGGTGGATTTAGGAGGTAGTGAAAATGGGACTCACGTTCTCTGCTCTACAGACATTTAATCTGGAACAAAAATTAAACATCCTTATTAATTAAAAATAATGAGAATTACACGAGCTTTAATTACATAAAAAAATACATATTCCTACCTGCAGGCAGAGCCGACAATGTTTCCGTAGTCGATTATTCCATGTACCCAAAAAGTATCCCAAGCGATTTTAATCCAATCCAGGTTTCAAGTGATGGGTTCTCTTCATAATCATCAGATTAGCCAACCACAATTCGAGAAAGTAATTTACTCAATAAAAAATAGATTAAAAAAAATCTACCGCCTTTCAACTCAATTGAATCTTAAGCAAAATTTTGTTGTTTGAAGTCTTACAAGAATTTTCTATAGATATTTTAAAATCAATTCGATAAAAAATTAATACCAATAAGCAATAGAATTTTTTTGAAATCTAGATTAGTTTTTAATTGGTCACTAAATTTAATTCCATTCAGTGAATCAGAAATTCATATTTAAAATCTTATACTCTGATTCTAATATTTTTCAAATCAATTACTTTAATCCGAATTGTAATTTTTTTCACACATTTGCACTTGCACATATCTGAAAACAGAGATAAAAATATTAATATTTTATCGTTAGAGCAATACGTAAAATACGAAAAACGATATAAAATATTGAAAAATAGTATATCTGACAATATAGGTATATGCAATCAGTAAAGCTGTGCGCAAAGACAAGGGATTTTATTATTTCACAAAAAATACAGCACAGTTTAAAGGAATTAAAGAATACACTCGTCTGCCGCAAATTGGCAACTCGTCCACCTACTCCCGAGGTTGGCAAGGTTACGGGAGACGAGGGTAAATTCCAAAACATTTGTTAAACACAACCAATAAATTTTGTAGTTAAATAATTAAAAACTGAGTTTGTATGTATTTCAACTTACCACTTTCGGTGACTTTCAGAATCGAATTTGGTGATCTAGACCTTCTAGGCATAGAAAAATCCACAAAATCATCTCTCTGAAAGGCTAAAAATCACTTTCCCGCTCAAAAATTATCGAAGTGTGCACAAATTTCTGTGAACTTCGAATCGTTTAATGCCCGAAAAACCGGTAATACGCGATGAAAAATTTTAAATCCTTATTTGACTTGTGGGGAAAGAAAAACTTCATTTTTGAAAGAAAAATACACCAAAAATCTAACAAGTAGTTTGTCTAGGCAAAATGCACGGCGGCCTTGTGACGCCATTTTGGGTGTTCTGAAAAACAACGTAAATTCACGTTGAGGAATCCAAAAAATATTGGATATATTTCATCTCTATACACTCCCGACCGAAAATGGAACACAATTTTATAAGAAAAACCTGAAAATCGAGGACTTGCAACAACATGAAAAGCTAAAACTTGCTGAGAACGCGCGGAAGCAAGCGCACCGATCTCGAGCTTGCGCGAACTTGTGCGAACTTGCAAGATCGGCAACCCGCAATACAGTGTCATTGTCAGGATTGAGATGGCCAACCTAACAACATAAAAAACAAGTGCAGACTGCAAAAATACTGAAGAATTAATAAATTGCAGATAAATAAACATCTTTCAATACATAAAACAATAAAAACTCCATTTTGAGGTTAAATTATAAAATCCATATTTAAAAAAATGTATATTTTTAAAATTAATTGTCTTTCAATTTAAGAAAAAAGAAAATAATTTTAAGTTGCAAAATTGAATTTCAAAATTAGAATAAGTTGAATTTTTAAGTTGTTAGGTTGGCTGTTCTGATACTGACAGTTACTTTTCCAAGCTTGAAAACGTCGTGCTGAGCTCTTTGTAGTTTCAACTTTTAAGTTGTTCTAAGTCCTCGATTTTCAAATTTCTCTTAAAAAATTATGTTGCTTTCTTGGTCGGGAGTGTATAGTGATAAAAAATATTGAAAATATCCAGTAATTTGAGATCCACAGAGTGAATTTAAGTCGTACTCCGAAGCACACACAATGGCGTCGCAAGGCCGTGCAATTTTGTCTAGACGAACCACTTATCAGATATTTGGTGTAATTTTCTTTCAAAAGTTCATCCTCATAAGTTAAATAAAAATTTAACATTTTTCCTCCGATATTATCGGTTTTCCGGGCGTTAAACGATTCGCAGTTCGTGGAAATTTGTTTAGATTTCGATAATTTTTTAGCGGGACAGTGATTTTTAACCTTTTGAAAAGATGATTTTTAGATTTTTCTATCTTTAAACGACCATAATTTGGTGCTGAAAGTCACCGAAAGTGGTAAGTTAAAGTACAAAATCAGTTTATAATTTTCTTTCCACAAAAGTTATAGGTTATGTTTTAAAACTTTATTTATAATTTATAAACTTGTCTTGGAATTGTACTCTGTGCTCTATAACAATAAAATATTAATTTCCTTGCAAATTTGAGAAAAACGTCTTTTTAAAAACATTTTAATTGTATGAGCTATTTCCAGGAATTCTTCATCGTTTAACCTTATTCTATTTTTATTTTTGTTTTCAGATATGCAGTTGTGCACGTGTATCAAAAAAATTACAATTCGGATTAAAGTAATTGGTTTGAAAAATATTAGAATCAGAGTATAAGATTTTAAATATGAATTTCTGATTCACTGAATGGAATTAAATTTAGTGACCAATTAAAATCTAATCTAGATTTCAAAAAACCTTCTATTGCTTATTGGTATTAATTTTTTATCTAATTGATTTTAAAATATCTATAGAAAATTGTTGTAAGACTTCAAACAATAAAATTTTGCTTAAGGTTCAATTGAGTTGAAAGACGGTAGATTTTTTTTTAATCTATTTTTTATTGAGTAAATTACTTTTTCGAATTGTGGTTGGCTAATTTGATGATTATAAAAAGAACCCATCACTTGAAACCTGGATTGGATTAAAATCGCTTGGGATACTTTTTTGGTACATGGAATAATCGACTACGGAAACATCGTCGGCTCTGCCTGCAGGTAGGAATATGTATTTTTTATGTAATTAAAACTCGTGTAATTCTCATTATTTTTAATTAATAAGGATGTTTAATTTTTGTTCCAGATTAAATGTCTGTAGAGCAGAGAACGTGAGTCCCATTTTCACTACCTCCTAAATCCACCAGTCGATGACGTTTGGTCAAATTCGACAAGGATGAAGGTTGTATTGTATAAATAGCAAAATCGTATAGTGGCCGCTAATAATAAGTTAGCGAGTGATTTGCCATTTTCTCAATTTTTTAGCTTAGATTCTTTTCTCGGTACACGGGATTTGAAATCTTTTACAACATGCTAATCAATTTATTTTTCCGCGAATTAATATGTAAAATACAAAAATGATGTAATCAAATTTTGTAAATTACGTTTGAGACCGAGAAAAGGTTTAGCAAACGGGGAAGCTGCGTGTCGAAGGAAACGCGATATATGTACATTTTGTTTTTAGAGTCGATAGTATTGTCCTTCGACGCGAAGAAGAACCGATGGCCAAAACAATTTTGTGTCAAATTCTACTCATAGTTTGTTTTATTCATATTTATAAAAGTTTTATTGTAAATTTGCCTGTCTTTCTTGTGAAAAGCAAATTCATTTTATTCAATTGGTAAATTTCATTGAAAAAGTATTAAAATCAAATTAAATTAAATTTCAATATAAAGTTTAAAAAATCAGAAATTAAAGAAATAAATTTTTAAGTTGGCCTGTTAGAACAATCTAAACTAGATTTATAGGATGTTATTGTATATTATGTTTTAGCGTACACCGTTTGAAATAATCTAGGGCAAAATCTACGTGTGTGAATGAGAATGTGTTTTAAGATTTGCGCCAGATTTTTTTTATTTTTATCTAAATCGATCTTTGATTTCTAAATATTATTTTTTCATATTTATTAAGTTCTGGTGTATTTTCAAAGGAAATTTTTACTTGCAATATGACAATTGTTTTTCAATTAGATCCTAAAATCAGTTTTTTCAATCTTACATTAGTAGAAGATTTTTCTATTAAAAAAAAAACGGTGTACGATTTCAGGTGATGTCTTCAAATTTGTGTGAATGAAGCCCTAACGTGGCCCTCAAGCTCAGGTGTTGGACGAGTCCCGGGACTCGTCCCTAGTGTAGGTTTTTTTCATCGGGGCAGTATGTGAGAGAACCGTGGAGTGAGTGTGTTGGTGTGCCTGATTTTTTTGAATTTTTAAATATAGGTGTATAGGTAGGCAGGTAATTTATTCTGGTATGAATGTTTATAATTTTAAGTAGGTAGAATTGGGTTTAAATATCTTTGGATTTTCAAAAGATATTTTTTCCTAGATCTTTGACACGCTTGCGAATATAGTGTCAATTATCATTTTTTATAAAAGACGAAAAGTGCTTGGGTTAAAAAACTTTCTCCGACATAATATGTTCGTATTGAATCAAACGGTTCGGAGAACTTAAGCACAAACATTTCGGATTGTTATCCGACAATAATTAAGAAAACTCTTATTACGAGACATTTATTTAAAAACAAATTTATTTAATAAATTTTTTCTTGAATAAGTGTCCCTTGTGTTGCTTTTTATTCACGCTAGCCACTATGCCGATTTTTATTGTGTTTTTGCACGTTTTGTTCTTTTGTCTGTTTGCAGGTACATAATTTGTTATTATATATATATACAATTCTGTATATAATCTTAAAAGTATTTTTTTTTTACTTAAACAGATTTGTGAGTCTTAATATTTTGATTATCATTTTTTTCTTTTCTCGATTTTTATATATTTCTAAAATTTATTTGTTTAAATTTGAATTTATTACACACAGAAAAAATTTAACTGTCATAAAATGTAAGTAATTTTAATGCTTAGTATTTTTTTAATTATTAAATTTTATACGAGATTTCATAGTAATTAAATTTGAATAATAATTCTTGTTTACTATTTTCTCAGAATCGTAGTAGAAGATTTCGAAGAATCTTGAACGAAATAGAAACATTCTTCGTAAATAGAAAGGTGCGTGTTAAATCTGAAAATTTATTATTTTGTATTCATTTACAAAGTCACGTAAATTATAGTAAATGGTAAAAAAAAAAACATTTATATAATTCAACTTTCAAGGACATGCAATTGTAGACTGATCTTTTTTTTAATTCTAATTATACGCTTTTATGTTCTTGAATTCGAAAATTTATCAAGTTTTAACTCGGAATCGGTGGGACTCACTTGCAATCTATTTTAAAATTTGTTTTCCCATTTACATATTATTACATACTATGTATGTCAAAAAAGCATAAAACTTTAAAATATATTCTATTTTATAGAAAACTAGGAATTATACATAATATATTATACAACACAGCTATAAAGGATCTAAGGGGTGTTAAAAATCTTTAATACTTATATGTATTATAATAAAAACAATCCATTTTATATATTGCAATTATACATACTTTATAACATCATTACATGACAAAACTTAAGTACATTTCAACAAAAAATACGATCTTATCAATAAAAGAAAATTACTAAGCTCTATAAAAAAAAAACAGTAAAAATTACAGTCATTGTGAATATTTTAAAGAAAACTGTATCGTTTGGAATGCTGAAATCGGGATAAATATGAAGATATAAAAATTCACTTTCTAATATAAATGCACATAAAATTATTTCGCAAATTTAACAGATCATTCACTATACAAAAGCAACCTAATCGTACGTAAAATGATTATAAAAAACACCTAAGAATAGAGTGCTGGAAATCTTGATCACCAATAATAAAATAATTTTCAGAATTTGAACAATTTTGCATCTGCGTAATTTATGTAAATAAAATTTTACATAAAGATATAAAGATTTCATGTTCTCTAAAAATTCTTGAATATAATTTATTTAAAAAAAGTCCATCATTCTATTCATTAATCTTATAATACATGAACGTCATAAAAATATAATAGTCACATGATTACATACTTCTATATTTCCGGATATTTCTTTGATTACAAAATGTTCAGTTTGTGCCTCGTTTATAAATCTAGAAACCTTATCAGATTAAAGATAATAAAAAATATTGAAGTAGCAAAACTTTGATCCTATATTCTACGAAGCTGAGTTTTAAAATCCAAAATTTGAAATGCTTTTTAATCTTTTAAAGTTCTAGTACTCTCAACCTTTTCTAATCTATATTTTGCAAATGGTAGTCATTATAAAGGGATTTCTCAATACATACTAAGGATTTAAGGGAAAGCTAATAGATTATATAAATTTGAGCATATGAAATGTTCATATCTTTCGTTGATTGTAACAACATCGTTTTTGGGTTCAATTACATTTCTTTTTTGCTACTCTCATCTCTGAGTTATCCAAGAACACTTATCAACATATTTTTTTGGATTATCGTATCTTTTAATTAACTTACATCAATTTTTAAAAATTTTCTGTCGCTTTTAGATTTTTTATCATTTGTGGACTTTCTGTCACTCTTTTTTTAGAAAAGAAATCGTTAAAATTTTAATATTTCTTTCTCTGTACTTTTTTCATAAAAAGTCATCCAAAATTTTTTTCATACAATAAAAAATGTCCTGCTAATTTCCATTAACAGGCTTTCGAATAGTATTTTTATTCTTCAACTCGTTTTTCTGGAGAAAACGATGTTTTGATGACAAATGACTCTGACTCACTTGGATTTGATATTCGATTCGATCGTGTTACTCACGACGAGTCCCTCGCGTTTATCAACGCGGCTTCCTGCCTTGAAATTTTTTTCCTGAATTTCAAAACTTTGATTTTTTACTCGACAGTGACGGATTTTGCAAGATTTCTGGGACAGTCGACATTGCAACCACGCAAGACTGCAATATGGAAAGACAAAAGCTGCATTGGAATGACTGTCAAAACTCCTTGGAGGCAATCCACAGTTCTTGGAACCTCCAAAGTCCTTTCTGCACAAGCCTTTGTTTCTTCATCTCCTTCTTCGCAGATGAGTATTGGTCTTCCATTTCGTGTCGTAACTTGCTGAAGGGCGTTCATACATTTCTGAAAAATACCATTATTTAAATTATTCAATAAGTCATTGCAATCACTAGTGTTTGAATGAAAGCTCAGAATAATTTTTTTTCTCCATAAAATCAAACAATTTCTAGATTTTTTTTATAACTTTGAGAGTTAAAAATCATTTTTAAAGTTTCAAGTTGAGATTGATTAGATTAGGACTATTTTTAAACTAGGTGCTTTGCATATCCAAAGTTTTCAAAGGTATTGAGGAGAAAGAATTTTTTCTGAGCTACAATTTTTTCAAACAAAGCAGTTTGAATCAATTTCTAATTGTGAATTTTGAGAGATACTTAAATTTGAATATATCATCAAATATATTTTACTAACAATATAAACTGGATCCCTCATCACAATCATGATAACTGGCATTGAATCATCGACAAGAGCCAAGGGTCCGTGCTTTAGCTCGCCAGCCATTATTCCCTCGCTGTGCATGTAGGTCAATTCTTTAACTTTCTGCAACATAAAATAAATAAAGAATTAGAAAACTTACTAAAAATGAAGTTAAAAAAAAGCTTCTACATTAGAAATTTTGAAAAATTACCAGAGCTCCCTCCATGCAAGTAGCAAAGTTATATCCTCTACCCATGATAAGAAGTGATTTGTGTTGGAAGAGAGACTTTGCTAGTTCCTTCACTTTTTCGTCCAGTTTTAGAACTTCACGAATCTGGCTGTCCAGATTTTTCAGAGCTTCAATTATCTGTAAAGAATAAAAAATTAGTATTTTTTCTGAAATAATATATTCCCAAAGCACACTTGAAAAAACAGGGGTCAAATAATGAATTACCTCCTCTCGTCTCGTCCTCAATGAAATTCTATCTTCACTCATTACTAGAGCAAACATCACAAGGGAAATAAATTGGGACGTATAGGCTTTTGTACTTGCAACTCCAATTTCAGGGCCAGCGTTAATGTGGACTCCACAATGTGATTCGCGACAAATGCTACTGCCTACTGTATTTGTGATTCCAACAATCAAAGCTCCCCTCGATTTACAATAACGCAGAGCCATTAATGTATCAGCAGTTTCACCTAGAATAAAAAATATTGTATATCATTACAATTACATATCAGTTAAAGACAAATTTTATTGTCAACAGATACTACTAGTTTGAAAAACTAAAAAAAGTCAACCATTCTTATATTTAAGGCATTTTTGTAGTAATTCAAACTAATCGTGTTTCATTCATTTTTAAAATTAGATTAGTTCAAATTAAAATATTGACAAATCACCTGACTGTGAAATAAAGAAGCAAACGTCATCCCTGAAAATGGGAGTATTTCTATCCAAGAAATCAGAAGCAAGTTCAACCATAACTGGCAATTCAGTCAACTCTTCCAAAAGTTGTCTGGTTGCAATTGCTGAGTGGTAACTTGTTCCACAGCCAATCAGCATAAGGCGTCTGCATCTTTTGATCTCAGGAATGTAGTCCTGAAAAAATATATAACAAATTCAATTTAGTATTTCATTTGAAACAAAATTTCGAATCTTAAAATAGACTCAATAGACTCCATAGACCATTAATAGAGCCAATTAAACTAAAACAATCAATTAATTTAATCTAGAATTTCTGTATATAATCTGATATAATATCGTATAATATAATTCGTACTTTAATACCACCGAGAATAACGGAGTTGCTCTGGAAGTTTAAACGTCCTCTCATTGTGTTAACCACAGATTCTGGTTGTTCGAATATCTCCTTCTGCATAAAGTATTCATAATTGCCCTTCATAATCTGTTGAATTTCCATCTTCAAAATTGTAATCTCTCGAGCATGTGGATCGTCCAAACAACGACGAACACGATGAATACTTAAAGCCCCATTTTTCACGGCAGCCACATCATCGTCCTGAAAATTTACATTTAAAATAGTCAATATTTTTATTTCGATAACGTAAATAGGGTGAACCACCCAGTCTTTGGCTATTAGATTCCATAATTTCATATTTAAATCTCCAAATAATTGGGAGTTTTCTAATTTCAAGATCTTCAAAGTACAAGTATCAAATTTTATTTACGAGAAAATAAAAACTTGATTTTAATTTGCAATCAATTAAAAAGAAACGTAATTACCTCAAGGAAGATGACACGATTTGTGTGTTCAATAACGGCACTCGCATCAGAGGCAAAAAAGTATTCGACTTCTTTACCTTCCAGAGGCTGGAACTCGGAAGTACTCTCGCTTCTTGGCAAAACCGGAAATTCTGTAGATCGGCCATGAGGACGATGATCTGCGAAACATTCTTTCTTTGTGAATTGTCTCATCGTGCAATCTTTAAGAGCTAGAAGTATTAAATTAGTATCAGTTAAATATAAAAAAAAAAATCATTGCTGTAGAGGTAGAACGTATTCGTTGTTGCTTTTTCCCAGATTTTCTATTTTAACCATTTTAAACATATTGCACCATGCAGATTCCCGTTTGCCTGAAGCTTTCTGCAATTTTTCAATTTCGATTAGAATATGTATCGTAAAGAGAAAAACTGAAGCTTTTGCAGTGTTTTAGTTCTTCTAATAAGCTCTTACTAATAGAAATTAGTAACGAACACCTGTCAAGATTAATGTTAAATCTTAAAAATTAATCTATTAATTAATTAATCCTTTATTAATTTCCTAACTAACATCTATTTGATTATTTGAATTACTCATTACGTTAGTGAAGGCACTTATTGAAAGTAAATATTTTAATCACTTTATAATTCTACACATTACCAATTTCTTTAGTATTCTATACAGTTTGATGATATTAAATTCATATCCACCTTCTTAGAAGCGATGTCCCTAAGGATACTGCAACGGTTGCATGCAAAAAAGCAATACTTAAACATAGATTATACCTTTAGTCGGGTCTTCACGTTCTGGTGAGGTGGGACGAGATGAAATGAAAAAAAAAAACATGAAATTAATGAAAAAACCATGCAAAACTATAAAATAGCAATAAAAAATAAAATTTATTGCAACTAAACAACAGAAAAAACTATCTACTCATAGCAAACGCAAATAATTCATAAAGCAAAAGAATAATTCGAGGCATAATAATGAAAAATGATAAATAATAATGTCATTTGAAACTTTAGTTTAAAATTTTAGATGAACAATTTCTGAAAAAATCCATTACAAAATTAATTCTCTGCTGTCGGACCTTCTTCCACTGAAAGATAAATCATAAAGCTCCATAGAAAAAGAATAGATAGAGTGAAAAAAATCAGAAAGCAGGATTATCAAGACGATTCTATCCAAAAAGATATCGCTTGACATTTCTCACCTTCTTTGTCAGAGCTGTCCCTATTAATATGAATAATGAAAAACTGAGATTAATTTTAAAATGAGGAGACAGAAACGACAGAGAAAGGAAAACGAATACTAAATTTTGAGGTCGTCCAGTGGTTTCCTTTCTTCAATAAGATGAAGTTTTTATTGCAGAAAGCGAATGAAGGTAACTTTATTAATAGTTTATACCTTTCGGTGTGCTTGGAAGGTCATCTGTTCAGGCGAAAAGTTGGAGAACGAACCGGAAGTTGTTCATGCAAAAGAAACATTCATATAGTATCCATATCAACAACCAAAACTTTTTTTTAATCCTGAAAGTAGTAATTATAGCAATTCATGCTCCAAATATACTTATCTAGCAAATAAAATTCAAAAAGCTATTAGAAATCTAGATTGTGGCTAATACGGATTTTTAGACTCTTCTCGGCTAGTAAATTCCATCCTCCAGTTAAAGCTTTTAATCTTGACAAAATGGAAAAAAGAATTTAATTTTAATCTGCAACTTTATTAACTCAAATTTTGGCCATTTGAAAATTCTAAATCTTCAAAGATTGACTACCAATGAAAAATTTCAAGCTTTCTAGTCACAAAATTACCTTTAGCAGAAGAATAAATACATTTCAATCTAAAGAATTAAATCGCAAGCTTCTCCAAGTAAAACAATTTTAATATCATTAAAATCTACATAATTTTCAAATCTCGTGTGACATGGATACCAACTCAGAAATTTTATAAAGCTGCATGCTTATCCAAACAAAGTTCTTACAGTAGATGAGTGCATGCAGATAATAATTAATGAAAATAAATAATTAAACCTCAAGTAAAATAAATTATTTTCCGGAGAGACATAGATGTTTGTAAGGATTGGAAAAGAGAGGATAAGAGCGATTGCTAGTACATTAATTTCTTTTAGAAAGCTTGTTAGGCGAATGGAAGTGTTAATAAAATTAATAAAGGTAAAATAAATTTGAAGTAATAAGAGAAAGACATAAACTTGTTAGTGGAGTGTGTAACATTTAGTATTTTACATTCCTAGTGGCGTTCAAATCCGACCTTGGTCTCTTTGTATACTTTATAACTTGTCTTATAAATTCCTGTTTGAATAACTCCTTTTTTTGTATTTTAAATCCCTCGAACAGTCCTGAAGTTTTTGACTAAAAAAATTAATACTTGTTAATTTTTTTTTTTGTAATTCGTGCTTACCTTTTCCGTAAAGAATTGGAACGTGATCGGTGGCCAGGCGGGTTTTTGTTTTAATTCCAACGAGCAATGGAGATCCTCGTCTAGTTGAAACACATTCGTCCGGGAAATATTTACTCTTGAAGCAGAGGGCGAAGGCACCTTCCTGAAATTATAACTAAAGTTGTATATTTCCTATATTTCCAATCTGAATTGTAGAAAAAGCACAACTAAAAAATAGGACTAGGTTAAAACTTTAGATGCTTTTAATCAAACGGTAAAATTATAAATGGAATACAATTTTTTAAAATAGAAACAGGAAAACTTACTAGTTGTTGAACGACTTGTTCGACGAGTTCGCGGAACGAATAGGACGGGTGTTGAACCCAAAGATGATGAATTAACTTTGCAATTATTTCCGTGTCAGTGTCACTCTCAAAAACATAGCCTCTTTGTCCCAAAAGAGTTTTCACTTCCTTATAGTTTGTAATGATACCTACATCACGAGATATAAATATAAAAATAGTAGCCAAAAAAATTGATTTCTTTTCACTTATTGTCTTAGGTTCAAGTAAAATCGAATCGGATAAAATGATAGGTTTGTCAAATATAATTTCAATCATCTTGAAATTATGGGGCTAATAAAATAAAAAATTTCACATTACCATTGTGAACAACGACAAATCCGTGTTCTAGGTCAGATCGCTGGGGATGGGAATTAACTTCAGATGGAACACCATGAGTAGCCCAACGGGTGTGAGCAATTCCAACGTGACTTTCTATTTGATCTTCAAAATCAAGATTGGTACCTGCAATCGCAAAATATGATATAAAAATAAAATAATTTTTATGAAAATTCAAGAAAATAAATTAAGTTTCATTATCTTACGGTGGAAAATTTCTTCCTCGAGAGACAAAACTTTTCCCTGCTTCTTGATGATAGAAATGTCCTTACAACCAGGAGTGTCAAGGGCAACACCTGGAAAGTAAAAGAGGAAGAAAAATTAAAGAATCTTCACCCAAAGATAACAACTCCTTTCTCTTTCGCTTAGGTTTAGTAAAACGACATTCTCTCTCGATTAACTAAAGAAATAAAATGCGAAAAACGAGAAATCCTGCGAATACTCAAGAATGCAAATAAAAATACCACTGGCGCCTGTAGAATCAAGGAGATTCACCCCAAGAGTGCCAGGTTTTCTTTTTTAAATGCCTTCTTTGCGGAAACCACGGGTCCTTAAACCTTCATTCGCAGGATATTCCCCCTGAATCCTTTTTTTAGTAAAAAAAAGTATTAAAAAGAATCTCAAGGTTTAAAACCAATTCGAATCTAAATTCCGTCCTTGCTCTTTCGTGTTTCTTATTAACTTTCTTGGAAAGTAAAGATTGCAGCTTTTCAAGAATATCTTTGAGGTCACATCCTGCAAACAATGCAGCCTTCGTAAAATATTCTTTCACTAAAAGTATATTGCCTTCAATTTATGGGCTTTGCAAAAAGTTCTGTCAAACTTTATTCCATGTAATAAATACCTTTTTCAAATTTGAAAAAATTGTTAATTATAGTTATTAAAAAAGAAGAATGTTTACCAGCCGAGTCATATCCTCGGTATTCGAGCCGCTTTAGTCCTCCAACAAGAAGTTCCAGGATCTCCCTCCTGCTCTTTGGAGTCAAGTAGTTCAAATAAGCGAAAATTCCTGTAAAAAAATAAATTGAAAAAATTAGAAACCGGTCTAATAACTGATATTTTTAAAAGATGAATATAATTTTAAAGATTTAACAAAAAAGAAATAAAATTGAATTAAACAATCAAATTTTTATCAATGAAATTTTCAAAATACACAAAGAGTAATTAGCATTACTGTCGTTAAAAAATATTTCTATAAACTTATTTACTGTTATCTATGACCTCGTCTATGCCATAACTTTTCAAACCAAGCTCTATTATCTTCCGACTGATAACTTTGTTTCCTGTAACCGTTTTTGATAAAAATTTACTTAGTTTTTTAAATTTCATAAAATTTGTAACACTTCATTAAAGAACCTTCTTTCTATTTTTACTTTGCTAGCTATTTTTAGACATACATATTGCAGCACAAGAAAGTTTCTTTCACTAATCAATTATGATAAATAATAATGTGGATTCTATAAAGTTCAAACTCAAGTTGGACTAGTATGGTAAATAAAGGACCTTCGTGACATTTGAAAGACTTTCAGTTTTACTTGACTTCTCACTTTCGTTTGTCCTCTCACTTTTTCCATTTCAAGGTTTAAATTCAGAGACAGGTTCATCTGTATCTAATTATAATTTCTGTGAAATGAAGGTGATATTTGAGCAAAATTATTTATTAAATAATTATTTAATTATTAATTAATCTAATAATTTTTTTCAAATTGAAGCTTTTACGTACTAGTAATGAAAAAAATGATATTTGAACATAGTCCTAAAAATCTTGGCAATATATACATTTTTTCCGAAACCACATCTCTTGATAAACACATCTGTGAATCTTCGATGAAAATAGTTGGCTCAGCAATAACTTTCTAATCAACTTAGGAACGTGTGTTATTATATACCAGTTATGTTAGCAACAAGGAAGTAAATTAGAAAATTATATAGTATTTATCTTCACTAATTCAGAAGATGAATAATCACTCATCATTCTCTTTCTATTTTTAGCTGATCAATTAACTGCAAATTGAATTTTAATACAGCAATTTTGGAAAGGCTTTCTAAAAGTGAGAATATTTAGTTATTAATTTCTTGTCAAATTGGATGGTTTCAAATTCAAAATTATTAAATTTCAAAAAATAATTAACCGTACAAAATTGGGATATATTATTCGTGGGCTCTCGATACATTATTAAGTTTTTAATTGTAACCATAAAAATTTAAAAATGTTAAATTCAATAGATTAAATAAAGACAAAATAAAGCATTGATAAAAAATAATTATTATATAATTAATAAAATAAATAAATAATTAAAATAAAAAATAAATAAAATAAGAATACGAGTACCTACCACCCTGACCCATTATCAAAAGAAGTATTATTCGAAAATAGAACTATATTTAAACAACCTTTTCACAAATGTATCAACTTTCTGACTGATCTACTTGGTAAGGAAAATTTTCTGATAATAGAAAATAGATAAACTAATACTAGGATCTATTTTCTTAAAGAATTGACATAAAATCCCTCTTTTCCACTTATATACGTTTGTTTGACATTCTTAAATCTGATAATACAAAATTAAGTCCTGACATTAGATTTCTAAGATTAGTTGCCCAGGTAAATCTTGTAAATAATGTCAATTTATATCGGAATATGAAACTTAAAAATAAATAATTCATGAAATGATAAATATTTGAGAAAGGATAGTATAATTATGAATAATTTATCAATTTCCTAACATCTGCGGACAAATGCGAAACTAATTGTCATATTACGTAAATATCAATTACAACATCATATATATATGTATATATATGTCACTAAATTTTAGCACTCTTTAAACTTCAGTGTTATATCAACTCATCAGAAATTTAAAAAAACCGGTCAAAAATGTTAACTAGTAGAGAAATTATTACGAAATTTGGAAGATTCTCCGAAAAGAATAATCAATAAAGTAGATATTTCTGATCAAAGTATGTATCTTTGCTATTTTACCTTACGCAGAAATATAGATTATTGTCATCTGTCATTAACAATTTTATTAATGTGGTAGATAACATAAGCCCAGTCAATATATGTACATAATAATATTATTCTGTCGTGTTTTCTTAGAACACGGCAGCATTTTGGTATCCAGACATAATAATCAAATTAAAAAAATTTATATAAATAATACAAGTAATAAATAAATAAAAGGTTCAATATTTAAAAAATCTTTATTAACTTAAATGCAAATTAAATTTAATTAATTAAAAAACTTTTCTGAGAATCTCCTTTCATTATCATTTTCTAAACACGTACAGTTAATCGTGATGCATTTGCTCACTTGTCTCGTGTGGAGTTAAATAACCTGTCTATACAGTAAACTACTTTCAATGTCATGACCTGTTTTCTGCAAAATTTATTTTGCGAAAAAAAATTTCGCGTTATTTAAGGGTAAAGTATAAAACGAGATATTATAAAACGAGAGTTTTCTAAAGGTATGCAGATTGCAGACACCACAACTGATTAGTAAAATATTTCATAAACATAATTTCTGAGAAGCCAGCTAAGTTACTGGAATGTTGTTGATAGAGTTAAAGGCTTAAACATGTACATATATGTTCTGCTGCATAAAATTTTCGCAAATGCAAAACTAAAATTATATAAAAGCTAGCAACAAGTTTGAAAATATTTTCTGGCAACATAGTGAATGACAGAGATTTTTTTATTGTGTACTTGTAATTCAAGTTAATAAGTAAAAAAAATGTAAGTTTTATAAAAGAAGTGCCTTTTATAAACTAATTTAAGGATAATTTTACATTATATATTTCTTTATTATTGAAAAAGAATATAATTTTCTGAACCGATTCTGAAAACGATTCCTTGCATATATAATTGGATAGCTCATATGGATTTGGTCCGATTACATAAATTTGGACATAAAATAATATGTATAATATACGTAATATAAATTCATAGTGTAAATACGGACGTGTTGATTAATCGAATCATCTAAGATCGGTAATCGGTCGAAGTGCAACACGCGTACCGGTGCTAAATGTCAGGAATGCCCCTGGCAACGGTCTCCTGTTCTGCCTGCCGTAAGCATAAAGAACTTTCACTTGAATTCGATGTCGATGAAATGCCAGTATTTCACAAGCATAGAACACCGGTAATAACGCCTGTCTGTTTTATATCTGTCAAGAGTTAGTGTAGGTCGTTACCCACAGACACACCTTCTATTTAGACTTTTTAATTTTTAACTCCCAAGATTTTTTCAAGAATTTAACATACATTGTATATTACAATTCTGAGTAGCAAAAGCGCTCACGTGCAATACTTTCAGCTTTACACCGTGAAAGGTGAAGTAATTCACTTTTTTGATGCTTTGTCTACACCAAAAGAAAGTCTTGTAGTTGCCTATATGTATATCGACCCCATTTTGCAATCATGAATATCGTTTTTGTCAGTCTATATTTTTTTTATCAATCACATGTGTTTTTTTTTATTTGACTTTTTTCATATTTCGACATTAAATTATTTAATCAATGCAATGTACCAAATATTATATTTATGTACCCGGATTTAAAGGTTCAAAGATTTAAAAATGATTTAACTTGAATTGAATTAAAGGGAAATATCTGTTAGAAGTAAATCATACGAATAAATACATTAATAATGAATAAGACACATCAAATATGGAAAAATACCGGTTTTAATCAGAAAAATGTACTAAGTTCTAATTTTGGGGTCTCCTGAAAAATAACAAACATATTAAAGGGAAACGAGATTTGCGTAATACCTTTCACAATTTCATCTTACTACACAAGAGTTTACGTTCGTTTATCGACATAAGATGGAATACTTTTAAATTTCTTCTCAAAATAAGATTCAAAATATTTCGAGAGATTGTAAAAAATAATAATTTCCATTTTTGTTTAAAATACAGTATAATGTAGAGCTTTTCTATTCCTTTTTATTTTATCTGATTTTATCCGATTTCCCGGAAGCTTTTTGATATCAGGAAAGATATTGAAAAATAAAAATTTGATTTTCATTATCAGGAGATCATCCCTGCCAAGAATCAGAATCTTATAGTTATCTATCATTATACCGTGAATCTCCGTTCCTCATAAATTCTTCAGATAATAAATAGTACGGAAAAACCAAGTACATACAAAATGTAGCATTTATATAAAAAAATTACGTTTCGCATTTATTTATGATGAAATTATATACTCAAATTACACATATTTTATTCTCGAAAGAACTTCTAGAACCTATAATATCATAATAATAAAAATAATAAACATATGGACTCTATAAATTTACGTATCACTTAAACAAGTTTTTTAAAAAATTATTTTAAAGTAAACAAAGATATTTGATTCATAAAAAACTATATATATTAATTCCAAATAATTGACATGTTACAAGATTCAAAAAACAAATTTAAAAAATTCTTTAAAATCAATAAAATTGGTTTACATATTTAAAAGAAAAAAAATTGCGAAAAATATTGATTAGAAAAAAACATATGGACATTATTATCCTGATAATGAAACTGTCAGAGAAGTTAGTTGTTTTGAATGCCTTGTTTAACATTTTGGAAAAAAGTCCGTCTCGAAACAAATCTCTAATCACTTAATTTTATCAAATTTTCAACAGTCAGTGATTTTTTCAGTAGTTTTTAGTATACCCAGCTCTCGGAATATCAATAATTTTCTACATAGCTAAAAAATGTATGTGCTTTGAAAGTATTTATTTACTTACCACACATGTTTAATGCTATCACTGGATGCCACTGAATTCAAGAAACACAGTAAAAAATTCACGTATCACTTGCAAGGCGACTTGCGGTCGTCTGAGCTAAAATATACCATTTACTTGGTTTTTATCGCAGATCTATTCTTTAGCAGGTATATATCGCACGTATGGATCCATTGACAGCAGAACGTCGTCTGCTAGACGTCTGACGTCTACCCTCGAATATTCAATACAAAAACTATTTTTATGGATAAAAAGATAAATTCCTAAGTGAGTTGAATAGAATTTAGTCGAAAAAGATTTAAAGTGAAAACTAAGAGATAAAATCTATTAATTAATTTAAATTTATTGACATTTAGCTTTTTTGTTTTACATACTTTGACATGTAAGATATCGATGAAGAGGCGGGACTTTTGAATGAATAAAAAACTTCCTCTCAACAGCATCTCTTTCTCTCTCTTAGCACTTAGTTTAAAATGCTAAAAAGTATTATTTTATATGCAATATGCATGCGCAATTGATCTGAGATGTGACATTTGAAGAGAGAAAACTTTTAGACTATTGGGAGGGCCTCTGAGGCAGCCAAAATCTGTCCTGAACCAATCTGAACAGGGTTGCTCAGTTACGCATAACTCGAGGATTTTTTTACGTATAATACGTAATTTGCTTAAGTATGTAAATACACTCGACTTCCGCAAATTTCGCGAAATCCAAAACAGAGGCGTCCGCAAATTTCACCAAATTTCCCTCTCTCAAGTGTCTGGTATCATACTTAAACCCTCCACACTAAGAATTTGGTGTTTTCGAGACGTACATAATGTACATACGTAAGTTACATAAACACCTCATGTAATTTACCTAAGGTATATTACGTGCACAACCGTGGTTGTTAGATTTGAAATGAAAAGTCTTGTAT
Organism: Synergus itoensis; assembly: GCA_904066005.1. Classification (NCBI taxonomy): domain Eukaryota; kingdom Metazoa; phylum Arthropoda; class Insecta; order Hymenoptera; family Cynipidae; genus Synergus; species Synergus itoensis. The sequence goes on along the minus strand of CAJFCP010000069.1, from coordinate 1,925,819 downwards.
ACTTACTGAGATTTGCTGAGATTGGATTTTGAGCAAGTAGCGGCTGGGAATTTATTATTTATTAATTTATTATCTGGAATTTATTGCACCAACGCGATGAAGAGAAAGAAAGGAGTATTTGGTGGGGCGGTCGATATTACGAAACATTCAATTTAATTAATAAAATTATGTCTTACTTTCTTCACAGATTTTGTAAATAAATACTTTCTCTCTTTGATTTAAATTCTTGATTTCGATTTTTCCTATACAAGTAAAAGTAAAAAATTCTTAAAATTGCTAATAATAAAAAATAAGAAAATACAGCTTCGATGAAACTACTTTTTATAATTAAATTAAATCTATTCATGGTTTCATAGGGTCACCAAATAAAATACCATTATTATTATTATTATATAAAATTGTTTAATTTACGAGGAAAACTTATACGTTAGTAATACCAAAGAAACAGAATATTCTTATACAACATTTATAATATAAAGAGAACATTTTATAACATCCATTTGCATTAAATAACAAATTATAAAAAAATTCATAACTCTCGTAGTAAACATTGCTGCACTGACTTACTTGGCCAAAAAAAAATTTATTAAAATTGCGACAAACTTTTCGCAAAAGGGGACAAAACAATTTCGGTTTCCTAGTCAAGAAAGTGCAACAAAATTTACCATTATTGTACATTAAAAATAATAAATATGTACATGTAATTTATAAAAAAAAAAAAGTCAGTACTGCCGAAAAAAGTTGGTATGATTGTCGATTTCTGTGAGGTGTTCCCTTCATTATACTTGTACTATGATTCGTATAAGTCCGAGTAATGAGAAAATCAAATGATAGTTTCAAAATGTGAGTTTAAAGTTCATTAATACTTCTCAAAATGACTAAGTTCGCTTTCTGCAGAATTAAATTCTTGATATTTCAAATTGTAATTGAAATCATTTAAATCCTGCAAAAAGTGATCCAAAAGATTCTCATCGATAAGAGAACAGCAAAAAATTTTAAAGCACTCACAAGCAGAGGCAACTCTCGAAACCAACTTTTTATTTACAAACATAAAATAAATAAATATGAGGAAAGGTACTACGAGGAAATAATAATACCCAACCTGCATTCCTGTTTTGAGTTATTCGAAGATAAATAAAAGCGTTTTGTACAAAGCATCGATTAAATCTTGTTCTAATTAATAAAATGCTAATCCTCTCGGAAAGAACCAAAATGTTTTGAGGCAGCCGACCAAAAACCACACTGAATCAAATCTATCAATATATTCCATCTGTATTCTCTCACTCGGAATCAATCCTCCACATTAAATTGTCCACGATCGTGCGAAATTAAAAAAATTATTATTAGATTTGTGCAGTATCATACATTCAATTATTATCGTTAATATAACATGTATTTATTTATATATATTTATATATATATTTCTAGTAATCTCTTAATAGTTGACCTCAAAATTTCGAAAATTTTCCCTTTAATGTAACAGCGATTGATACAGCGAGCTGATACATTAAAGCCTATCTATAGACAATTTTTTTATTTACTCACGATTTGCACACAACCGATTTTCTTATACATAAAGTACAGCAACAACTTGGCGCGAAAAAAATGTCTTGCATTTTCGGCGACAGAGCAAGATTGTTGTATTCTCTAATTCAATCATAAGTAACTATACTACTTTCTTTCTTCCGTTTGTATAAAAATAACGCGCAATGTGAAATTATCCAACATTGCTTTGTACATTTGCCCGTGCTCCAATGTAACATAGTTGAACTTAACGCATCTAACTCATTGCCAAATTATTATAAGTAACTGTACCAGTGTACAAAAGTTACTAATATTAGTAAGAAGTAATTAAACAGTTTAAGAACAATTCAAGTATTAGGTATTTTAAAGTTTTTAAATTAATTATATTTTTTTTAACTTGTAAAAATAATAGAAAGTTTTTGCAAACAATGTATTTCATTATTAAAATGAAACTTTATCAATCGACGCTCACCAACGCATGGGTTTTGGAACGATTTGAACTTCTTTACATAATACTTGAGAATGCCCTTAACAAACGTCATTACTACTTTATAATTTTTTCTCTAAAAAGACAAAAGAGTATCGAACTTATCTATTTCACCAAAAGCTTAGCCTCTAGTTTTCCAAATGAGATCTCAATTGAATTTTTAATTTAATATTGAGTTCAATTTAATTTCTAGGCCCAATTTTAAATACTAAAATTTCGAACAATTACTCAATTTCCTGTACTGCCCCACAAATTTGGAATTCCTAACTAAGAAATGCACATTATACGTACTACATAATTTCAAATACGTAGAGAATATTATGCTACCTACTAGTGTACTAATATTGTTTTGAATTTCAGTTCTACAGTACTTGAGATTAAATCATGTCAACTTATCGGGTTATATTATGCTTTTTCTATATGTACAAGATCTTAGTGAATTCAAGTTTCTTAAATCTAGATTCTTAGTTAATCGTTAATGAAAAGACACCTCTTAGCAAAATCGTATTTACAAATTCATACATAAATAATCCATAGATAGTAAAGTGGAAGAGTGGAGATACTGGAGATCTAATTGCGCGTTTACACAGACTTTTAATTTCACTGGACATTAAACTGGAATCTGATTCATTTTTCAAATAATTTATAAATTTTTTCAAAACGAATCATAATTGAATTGTTAGTTTCAAATTTTTCAGACTCCAAATCCTATATTTATTTATAACTATCAAAGTCTGTGCAAGAACGTTGCTCGTCACTCGTCAATTAAGCTTATTTTATCATTATTTAAATATACACGAATCAAACACAAATTCGCATTTGAAAAAGGGGGATGAAATTTCTTTAACGCCATCATTTCACAAATAATGTAAGACTTTTTATCTCATAATTTTCTCTAATTACTTTCTCCTGAGGTTTGTTCATAGTTTAACTTTTCAAAGTTCATTTTCCCTTTTCTAGTTTTCTTCCCCCTAATAACACATCCAAGTTAACGTGCTCGAATGAAAGATGGATCCATTTCACATGAATCCAATTGATGCACCTTCGAGCGTTTGTAAGATGCCGATATGTCCCTAATTATTCACTAGTTGAATGCTCCTAACATGAGTCGTTGGGTAACAGCTAAGTGAACCTCAAAGTCAATATTTGTCTTCGCTGACGAAATTCACAGTCCAGACTTGACTCGACTCTCGGATTTCAGCATCGCTTTCCGCGCCATCAGAGAAATCGCCGTCTACACCTGAGACAATCGATTTTGGAGAACTATCGTATTTTGAAAAACGATCTCACACATCGATTTTTTTTTACTCTACTCACAGGTCATTTCTTCTTCCTCGGATGAAGAATCGCTCTCACTGTCCGAACTTTCGGAGTTTGCTGATACTGAACACCGATCGTAATCTTCAAAGTTGGAATAGACCTCCGCCCCTGGGAAAATATATCTTCCGGGTGCCAGTTGAAAATAGGAATTTTCTGCAAAAATAAGATTCTTTCGTTATTAAAATTTCAAAGTAGGACAGTGTATTTTGGAAACTTTATAAGGAGGCGATTGACACCGTAGTAAGTTTTACTACATAATAGATTCTACTAGGCTTCGTAACTAATTAAAAGCCAAATATAAACTGCTTCAATGATAAAAGTATGAAAGTGTACTTTAATTCAAATCAAATCAAAAACCTACCAGGCAATCTTGTAGTAAGACTTTCCCTAGTCTTAGGTTGCCAACAATGCCTGCCGACTTCATGGACTTTCGACTGGTCTTGATCCCTCTCCTCCGTCTCAATTCTTCTTTCTGTACAATCATTGCTGTTACAACTATCTCCCAATCCAGAATCCATGGCAGAATCTATAGAGGCATGTCTAGGTTTCATTCCCATCGAATCCGAGCCTGAATCAGATTCCCCTTCCACTAAATCACTCTTCTGGCTAAGTCTCCTACTTTTTTCTTTGTCCGAATCTACTGAATCGTCTTTGTCAAGCAAATTTCCCTTCGGAACCACGTGGCACTCCTCAGATTGCAAAAGCTCTTGATTTTCTTTTGAACTACATTCTTCAGGCACAACATGTCTTGGCGATTTTTTGCTAACAGATTCATGAGACGAGAAAACAGCCGATTCATTATCAAAACGCATTCTTTTCGGACTGCTCTCAACACTTGAATCCCCTAATCTTCTTTTCGGGCTTTCGCCCAAAAGTGTGAAAGTTCCTTCTGTGTTCTCCATATGACCTGCATGGAACGGAGAAATGCAGATTTCCGAATTTTCTGTGATACGTTTGGGCGTCGTGTTGATTATTAAACTGTCCTGGCTTTCCGTGGAAACGTTTTGTGATTTCAAGTTAGGTTCCCTAATATCCTGAGAGAATTCTGGGTTCGTGATTGTGTCCTGACTTTGTTCCCAAGAATCTTCAGAACTTATTTGTGGAGGTAGGAGTTGCGTGACTTCTTTCATGATATCTTCTTGCCAACAAACATCTTTGTAAGAACCTTCTAGCCTGAAAAAGAAGCAAAATTCATTTGTTATTCCAACTGTTAGAGACTTTTAGATGCTAGATTAAAAATCTTAAAAATTATTAGTAGATACTTACAAATGACAGAGGTGATTTATTATGACATCGCCATCGCCTAAGAATTCAATATCGAACTTCAAGTGCGGAAGCGATTCTCTGTTAATGAGAATTTGTGGAACGTGCGCTGGGATTGAGGAGGGAATCAAAGCTACTGGTCGGACCTTGAGCGACGATCCGATTACTATTAAGAGATCACAGTCATCTTTGTCTTTGGCCATAGCATCGTGAAAGGCGTCTGGAAGGCCTTCCCCGAAAAAGACAATATCTGGTTTCATGATTCCCTGGGAGACTAAATCTGTAATCAGAAAGATCGAATATTATTGTCTAATCTAGAATCATTTACCTGAATCGAATATATTTTGTTAAACGATACTCCAGTACTTTCAGGAATAAATACTAATTTCTTTGATAGAATTCAATAAAGATAATTATTTTTTAAATTGAAATCAAAATGTTCAGGGAAGAATACGATGGACAAGTCAAAGCAATAAAATAAAACAACACTGATGAAAATTTGAGGCTTCGTAACTTTACCTTTCTCTTAACAATGAAGTTTAAGTTTTCAAATTAGTAGTGAAGCTTTTTTTCTAGAGATAATACTCTCTCAACATCCATTGATTCGCAATACACTACAGAAAGAAACTAAGGCAAAATCTATCAGTTCCAATTTCTCTCTAAAAAAAAAAAAAAAAAACAAAACAAAACAAAACAAAAATAAGTGTAAAATCTGCAATAACCTCTGTAGGATTCGTTGGGGTTAACTTCAGCGATTGAAGGCAAAGCGTTTGCCTTGCATTTCGGACAGATTGGTATCTTCTGTGCAAAAATATCTTCTCTGATATCGTCCGCCTTACATTGATATTTACAACGTGTGCACGATGCTGTCGCAAAAGAACCTAAAATGAAAAACACAAATTAATTCCTTGCTAGCTTCGAAAAAAAAAAAAAAAAGGGAAAAGTAAATTGTGGACTTTGAAGTTTCTTACCGTGACACTCGATCACATTTTCGATCCCAGCAACCTGTTCCAAAGTATCAATGTTCTGAGAATAATTTCGCAGGAGTTTCTTCTGTTTTTCTAGCATTTTTATAAATCTATGACATGGACTTGGTTTGAACTGTCCGGGGTAAATTTCACGTGCAAACTTGAAAAACGGCCTAGGGTCTTGTGCAAAGTAATTGATGTCAAACATAGCCTGAAATAAATAAGAAAAATAAATTTAACAAAATTCATTATATTCTATTATTTACGAGCAATATGGCTCATAAAGTTTCCTTAATTCGAATGTAACTAAAAATTTTACAACTTAAACTTACTTGTGGGTCGGGTAAATCAGGAAAGTCTTGTGCGAGTCGTGAATAAATACCGTCTCTGCTTCTGAAATCAGGAATTCCGCAACTAACACTGACACCTGCTCCAGTTAATACTATGATCTTTTTACTGGAACTAATCAGTCTAACTACGTCTGATATCGTGTTAATATGCCTAAGTTTCTGACGCCTTGGTGGTTCCGACATCATATTTACGATAATCTGGAATTGGTTTTAAATTAGTATTTCATGATTTACAAAAATTAAATAACTAAACAAATTAATTTTATACAACAAAATCATACCTTCCATAAGGTAAGATCATCGACTTGATCTGGAATAGGTGTGGACTCCATGAACAGATGTTGAATAAGTTCCCTAGGATCTGCGCCCATCAGCATCTGTTTCTGGACCCATGTAGAAGCGCTTTTCCAGTGATGATTAGATTCTCCTTCTCCAGAAAGGTCAGAAAGTCCGGATAGATCCGAAAGGTAAGACACGGTGGAGGACACTTCGTCTTTTTCATCCGTGTCCAGTCTAAAAGGAAATATTGACAATGCTAGTTAGAAAAATTGGAAAGGCACAATTTTTATTTATATCAGCTTAAAAAAATATTCGAAAGAACTTACGGGCAACCAGTGTCGTCACTTGTTGAATCAGTGCGGGTTGGTGTTGATGAAAGATTTGTTGTTTCTGATCCACTGGATGCAGACTTTATTCCATCGCTCAATTCATTGAATCCACTATCACCACCCAGAGTTTCTGTTGAAAATATAGAATTTATGTTTCATAGGCTTAAACAATATCGAATATTCTTTTAAAAACATAATTGAGGAATCCGAATATTGTCTATTTTTACACCAGTTTTCTGCATCTGCTTAATTATAAATGATTTTTTGCACGAAAAGTATTAAAATTAGACATATTTTCCCTCTGTAGTCATACTTCAATTTCACAAATAGATTGATATTTAATATTTAGCGAAAATATACTTAATTCTAATATTTATTGAGTGAAATGGAAAGATTGGATTTTGGTAAGTAATCCATGTTGGATATTAATTAAAGTCTTTAGCTTGGAGCTAACCCCTACAAAATTTTAACTCGAACTACATCCAACCTCTATTAATCATTCAATTAAAAAGTTACTAAAAAAAACGTATCTTGACATACTCAATGTTTTGACGTTTCGAAACTTCATCATAATGTTTGACAGGAAAAAACGCGGGATGCTAAACGTCAAAACCACATTTTCTTTTGTTTGTGAACTTGTGTGCCATCTGTGAACACCAGGGAATTGTACAATACATAAAAGTGTTGCTGTCAGTGACCCTCCTTCCCGCGAAACTTCCAAACCCAAGAATTCGAATTTTCGCTCCGCCAGCCTCATAAATATAAAACAAATCAAATTTCAACAACAAACATTACAAAAACCTTTTATCATAACTCAAAATTCGAACCACAAATCGATTTTTAATTTCGGCTAAAAGAGAGACGCACTTGGAAGAACTGTCATGGCGGCTGGGCGATGCTTCTCGAACAAACGCCAACGCGGAAGGCGAGAAGCGCCCTTTAGCACCGCCATATTGAATTTGCGAAAATTTTGTGTATCAAATGTCCATATTTTGGCTAAAATACCTTCAAGATCCTCTGGTGTGTGTTCGCCAAGCAGCTTGTTGTTTCGAAAATCGAGTTCTGAGCTAGACGATGCCTCGTATCTGTCGCCGTCAATCTTCCGACGTTTTGCTGGGGACGAATATTCTGGCAGCTCCGAGCTCGACGCCATTTTCCACAGCAATGCAAAGGAGCAAAGGGAGCAAAGGACGGACGTAAAGTGTAGTTCGACGTGTGTGCCCGCCACCAACAGAGGTCGCTCTCTAGTTTACCTCCCCCTTTTTACCCCCCAAACGTCACACTTCGTCATACAGCAATGTACTGAATGTACACGACTCGGTGATATGGATGCACTGCGTGATAGTGTCCGTGGTACACCACACATACAATAAAACAGCCTTTTCGATTCACCACCCACGCATCTTCTTTATACTTCCGCTGCACACAATTAGCAATATGGCAACAGCGGCAACGTTGTGAGAGTTTTTTTTTCCCTTTACCACCCTTTACTTAATTCAGCCCTTCACAGGACTTTTCAAATTTCCTGTCTTAAAAGGGGAGCCGGGAGAAATAAGCTCATTGGGTCGTGGGTGGGTGGATGATATGAAAACAATCAGATTGCACCGTATTTGATTTTTCTGAAGACTAAATAATCCTCGAGATAGACATAATGGACAAAATTTTGATGAGATTTTTTTGAAAGTTCGAAAAGAGTTATAAATATGTAGAAGAAAGGAAGATGTGAGTGTATTTCAGGTTGAAAAGGTTGAAAAGTTAAAATGCTGCGGCTGCGATTGCTGGGCGAAACCTATCACGGAAGTGACTTTAATTTGGGCGGCCATTTTTAAATCCGGTCCCGGCGCGAAATTTGAAAACTACCAAATATCTTTAATTTGAAAAGCTTGGTAAAAATAAAAAGTATATCAAACTTGAATCCTATAAAATCAGAAGACATAAAAATGCAGAGCAATTGCTTTGTAGATAATTGCTTATTCTTAATAAAAATAGGACTTTTTTTAAATTATGATTCAAACACCACTCATGAAACTAAGTAATTAAATTTATAATTTATAATGCAAAAAACTGCTAACATTTGCAAAATCCTTGAACGTTTTGAATTGAACTTTTTAAATTTCCCGCTAAATTTACATCCTGTCAAGTAGTTTTATACGCATGCGCATATTCTTTATTCAATTTTCTTTTTTTACATATATTTTTTTTTAAAATTAGTTTCATTTCACATATAAATATCAACTAGATATATCTATAAATAAAATTAATACTTAACTGTGGCGAAGATAGGTGTAATTTGGTGTAATAATCTTTGACTGTGGCATAATGTTTAAAATTTATTCTGTTGGTTAACCTGCAACTTCCGTTTTTCTCCTTCCAGATGGCGCTGCTCGCTGCCCGCTTCCTGTAGAGTCTTTTTCCAGTAGCACGAAATTTGGGCAAGATGGTATGTATTTTCTCATCCAAAAATTACTTAAAAATCACTGATAAAATCATACCATATTTCATGTAAAACAAAAGTTTAATACCTCCAGTCTCGAGCACTGTTAATATTTAATTAAAGTTGTGAGTGATAGAATAGTAAAATGTATTGTTTTTATGAAGGCGGCCGTCACTGCAGGCATGGAGAAGATACGGATTAAAAATTATCTTAAACTAATTAATTGTTGTTAAATCGTTGAAAAAATCGCGTTTTAAGTGTTCTAAATATGTTAAAAGTAGTGAATATTGAAAATTTGGCAAAGTGGTTTAACAAAGTTGTAAGTGTCAAACATAACCTAATAGTGATGTGTTTGGGATCTTGTTTTGCAGGCCGAAGGAACAGCTACTATCAGAACCAGAAAGTTCATGACCAACCGGCTATTATGCCGAAAACAAATGGTGAGTTAAAAAACATATTTATATTATGCTTTAATTGGCTTTAACAAAATTCCATTTGTCCCATTTAAAGATTAGTTTTCGAACCTTCTTTTTGACAGAATCAAAAAAAGATAAAAATTCTTTTTAATATAATAGAGTTTAAATGCAGAACTTGATCATTACTAATGTATATTTATTTTTATTTGACACATTTCTTTGACAAAAATAATATATATAAGAACAAAAATATTTATATTTTTCGGTTTTTATCTTGATAATGAAATAGTGGTTGTCAGTGAATTATACACCTTATAAACTGACGAATTACGTATATTGTGCTTCCAATTATAAAAACATCAATTTTGAGTGCTACGAATTAGAAAACTTAACAAGGTAAATCTTACAATTTTAATTACTATTGTTGAACTTTAAAAGTCATTTTTCTTAATTTGCGGTTTTAATTTTTTTAAATATCATTTATCTTCATTAAATTGATTGTAAATTGAGTATTACTTTTGATCACGTTTTTCTATTGCAATTTACTAAGAAAAATGCTGTCTCTCATTGCAGGTTGTGGATGTTTTGCATCCAGGCCAACCTTCGGTTCGAAAGACCGAGGTTCGTGAAAAGTTAGCAAAAATGTACAAAGTAACCCCAGACGTTGTCTTCGTTTTCGGGTTCCAAACTAACTTTGGAGGTGGGAAATCCACTGGTTTCGCCCTCATTTACGATACATTGGACTTTGCCAAGAAATTTGAACCTAAATACAGGTTAGCTAGGCACGGACTATACGAAAAACAGAAGCAAACCAGAAAACAGAGAAAGGAACGTAAGAACAGGATGAAGAAGGTCAGGGGAACGAAAAAGAGCAAAGTAGGAGCTGCTGCTAAGAAGGTAAATTAATTTTAAAATAAGGGCTCTTTTATTATTGAATTATCTTAGATAAGAAGAACCAAAAATATATCTGAAAGGTTTATTACATAAGTTTACTTTTATGCGGAACAAAATTTTCATTCGGCATACAAAATTTCATTTCACGCATGATAAATACTTCTGGTGGTGGTTTCATTTAATGAAAGACAAGATGTGAGAAATAATTATTTCCTTTAATATAACAAGTTTACACGTATTATTTCTTTTTCTTTCAAACTGTTCGAGAATTTGTTTACATCTATTAAATTTTAATTCTTTTTCTTACATCTTCTCTTTCAAATACTTTATTTTGCTTTTTTTTTTAATAAAAAAAAAAGGGGCTCCAAATTATTGTCTGGCATGGGTTCGCTAAATATTTTGGTGTGCACGTAGTATCGGTGTTTTGAACTTGTTGGATATTTTTACAATTTTTTATATTGGCGCAGTCTTGATGTTGATATTTTATGGTATATTTTAATTCTCTGAATTTAATTTACTGATATTTTTGTATAAAGTTAACTTTAAGCTTAAAATAATTTTACCTCTACATATATTACGTTTCTATCACTGTTTTAAAATTTAATGCCAACATTTACATGAATTGTCCTTTTGAATTTGGTTAAAACAATTTAAATTCTATTACTCCTAAACAATCTATAAGTTATAAATTTTATTTTAAAAATTACAAGGAACTAAGATTATAAGTTTGATTAATGTACGTGTATATTGAATTTTATACACTTTTTATATTTTTTGCTTCATGTAAATATTCAGCATATTTTTTACGACAATATTTCCGTTATTGTACAGCACCTGAAATCTTTACAAAATTTAAAGTAATCTTTGTTTTAATACTTTTCGATATTTAACACTTTATTCATAAACAGTAACGGAAAAAACATATTGCTTCTTTCTGCATGCAACAAAGGTATATTCTTTTATATTCATTCTAGGGAAAGAAGTAGACAAATGCTCATCATTTGCGCTACATCTCAAGATGGAATGGTCGCATATTTGTATTTATCATGGGCAGCATGTCTTCGTAATCTGTATAGACATTTTTCTTAAGCTTCTATTAAATTTTCGATGATTTCTTCATAAATATCATTCTGCAAAACATTACATAGAGGACTCATCATTTTTGTTTTATAAATCATTTTCGTCCCATATTTTCATTTTGCTTTAAACTTCTAATTAACTTCTAATCAAGGCAAAAAAAAAACTTTTTTCATAAATTTCGTTTGACTTCCTATTTTAATTTGGAGGCAGGTTTCATTTGAAATTTTATTAGCTTAGTTTAATCTGCTTTTGGGAAATGGAAGCGCTTTCAATCATTTTCATAAATCATCTTCATTATTCTCTAACATCCAAAACGAAGGTAATAGCACTACTTCATACAAAGTAAAGGATTCAAGTTTCTAATTATTCACTATTATATTTATAATTTTCTAATTACAAAATATTGTCTTATTGTTTTGACTAACTCTGGTAATCACGAGTTCTTGTGATTGATTGATTATTGTGAAGTACTATTTTTATTTATGTATAAGAAATTTACAAGAATCCTTTACATATTATTTAATTGTTCTGAATTGCACTAAGTAAAATATCATTAATAAATGCATGAATTTATTATCTCGTCAGTGTTGATAAATGTTAGATTAATTAGTTAAAAATGTACTTGATGTGAAAGTAACCTTGTTCTGATTTGGAAATATTTCCTTTTTTTTTTATTGCAGTAAAAACATCAACTACCATGAAGACCGCGATTTGTACAACCCTCATGTAAAAATTATTGTAAAGTATTGTCAACCCTATGATGATGTTTATAATAAGTTTTACGCAATAAAATCTGTTTTTTTGCGACATAAAATGTGTTTTTATCCGATCTTTCATTTCAGCATTTATATATTTTAGTTTTAATTTTAGTACATACCATTATTTTTCAGTAATAATCAATTTTTTATATCAAACAAGTATTAAGTCACACAATTCAAGATTCCGGGTATTATGTGCTTAATTCCGTTTTACGGATGTACCTCTAAGTTTGAACGTTCAAATGAACGAAATATTATTTCCCTATTCTATTTTATCCAGAAATATTATTCAAAATGAAAATAGGCATTACAAGTTTCATTCATATAGAATTATTTTCAATGCAAATAAATTAATATTTTAACACTGTTTCTAGTTTATAATGAAGTCAATACAAATATTCGTTTATTTTAACGTTCAGAACGTTTAGAACTATTTTTCTAATACTACACCTCTTTAATTTTAAAAATGAAAAAATGTACACGTGCACTAGAACTCTGACAAATTCCCTTGAGTTTAGTTCATTCGGTCGTTCCTAGATGGCCATACTGGTTTAATTTTCTTCCCATGACTTTTTCTGCTTTACCAGAGAGTATTATAGTCATCAAAGCCTTTAATTACAACTTGGGATCTTCTTATTTCATTTTATTTCTATCTGAACGCACCCCAGTTGAGATCAAGAATTACGTAACTCTTATTCCAAAAAGACGTCAAGTAAACTTCAACATAACTACTTTATTTTGAAATCGCGATCAGAAACGTTGAGTCTTGTACCTCTTCAAGAAAACCACACCGTTTCAAGACCTCATATTTTTATTTATAGATTTTTCTCGTATTTTTCTTATCTAAAACATTATGTTTGATTAGGTAAATGTTAGGATTCACTGGTTGATCTGCATGAATCTAAAATCCAGGAATATTTCGTAACGAACGCAGATCTGAATCACATATGTTAGGAAAACACATTGATCTGAACTTTGACATGACCTTCTATATGTTTGCAGGATTGGTTCGTCATGTCACCTAATGATGAGACCAGACAAGTTACGTAACACAGACTTCTACTAAGCTTCGTTTAGTTCAGCAAAATCTTTGTATTCAGCATCGGAAAGATTCGGAATCCTAAAAACCAAATCCAGAAAGCCAATAACCGAAAAGACACTTCTCCTATTGATCACATAACCCGAGATTCCTATCATCACCATCAGTGGGTATATAAGGATATGAGATTAAGATCTAGGCCAAATTCCCTTCATCCGCGTCCATTCGCGAAGACTTACATAATCTTCCACTTATTAATAGAATTCGAGCATACCCTGGATGTCCATGAAATGTTGTTTGGATAAATGAAGTGCATCTCGAAGAAATCACATTAATGTGATTCTCTACTTGAAATTCTCAAACACCCGGATAGTCAAAGCACCTAGCAAGCCGGAAAATCACCCAAAGAGAAAGTAGTAGTCTTTTGTGCTTTAGTTTTCTGCTTAGCAGTTGTGATTACCTATATTTCATTAAATCTCATAGACTATGGTGTTACCTTCATCTTAACATTAGGTTTAAAATGTTTGGGTTCAAGAGAATATGTGTGAAAGAATTCTAAGTTTAAATTTACAATTCCTTTGTTCGAAAAAATGGTTAGTGAGTTTAAGGTGACAACACTACCATAGATTGTGGATCTTTAATACTATTTTCATCGTCTTTTTTCCCGACTGCGTTGTTGGGTGACTCGGTTGGAATCGATACCTCATCGGGCTCCAACGGCGTGGAGGTTTGCTCATCCTCCCCTTCGCCGCCATTTTCAGCTGAAACGTTTCCAATATCGTCTATACTCTTATCATTCAAATCATCATAATTAAATCCCCCAGGTGAAGCAGCAAGATCTTTGTCGATATTATTATCTTTATGATTGATGTAGTACCAGTTGCCTATCCGGAATCCCCAATCCTTTCGTGGGTTGAATTTTAGATTGTCTGAAGTATATACGAACAATTATATTTTCATCAGAGCTAGGTTCTTTATCGAATGTCCTCTGAAATCGTTTCATACTTACTTAAATTGATCAAAGTAAATTTCCCCTGTCCTAGTTTATCTGGATCTTCCAACTTAGGATTTGTTCTCTTCCTTCCTATCAGAATCCGGGCCTTCATGTCACTAAACCAGTCGCGAATGCTTTCGCCAAATTGAACATTTCGATGATGAATGCGGCTTATGGTATTACCTGTATCAAGGATTTTTTTATTAGACCCAAGCATGTTCATCACTGCATTCTAAAAGGACATACAACACTATGAACGTATAGCTGTATCTGTTTAGAATATGGTGCTTTTAAGGAAATTGTTCAAAATAGTAGCTTAGACTAAGGGGTTCGTTTGCTACTCTGTAGCATAGTTGTTATAATGGCCATTGAAGTTGGCGTCTGAAGTGGACACCACCCCCCATTCACCTTCTCTCTACTTTCATCGACTCACCGTCCCTCTGGTTAGATGAGGGTAAGAAGAGCCAACTTCTGTCTGATGCTAAGACTTTGAATCCTCTGGGACATATAAGTACAATAAATTCTCCTTGAAACTTAAGTTCCCTAAAAAAATTGGCTAAAATTATGCTTCCTATGGCTAGATTTTGTTTCTGACGATAATTTATAAATCCCCTAAGTTTAAGTTTCAACCTTTCCTTTTTCATTTCTTTATAAGAAGACAAAATCGTTCAATCTACTTTCTTAAGCTCTAAAAGCATCGTAAAAGCATCTTTCGCAAGTATTATGTTCTCGGTATTGATCAACTGCCAAGGTCTTCTTTCCTTCATTCGCAGATTCTACCCAATGCTTTTCATACTCTCGAAAAGCACTTTCGAGAAAGTTCTAAGCTTTAAGGAAGTCAATTTCTAGAAAAGAGAGAGCTTTCTTTCTTTTTAAAAGGAAGATTTTCTTATAACCATTTTTTCCAATGTGTCCACTTCTTCCCTATATGTATTTTGACCTTTCTATTCTACTTCAACCTCCTTAAACCCGCTTTTCTGAAAAACTACTCAACCTTTACTGAGCTGTCCTTCCGAAACCAACCCGCAACACACTATCAAACATAAAACAAATTTCACGATTCGCATTTTGACCCAGTAACTGATTCGTGTTCAGAGAAGTGCGCTCTTTTATGCTTTCATGCAGCCGGAAATGCATGTTCCTCATTAGCGTAAACAATTTTTATCAGAAATCTTTGCTATTCTCTTCGATAATATACAACGGCCTTGAGCATCCGGAAATGCTAAAAGCGGCTTCTAGAATTGCATGAAGTGAAAGAATATTGTGACGCAGATTGATATTTGAAAGACCAGTGCAGAATTCAGCGAGGCAGTTATTGGGTATACGAATAATTGAAAGAATCTACCGGGTGTCCAAAAATCGATTTCCATTATCGACTTCTTGTTGAAATGATACAGATTTTTTAGCTGATGAGATTTCTCTCCTAATAAGCGTTACGTATATACGCGAGTGGATTAGATTTGTTTTTCTGCGACCAGATATATATCTGGAATAAATCTAACCATATGGTTAAAAGGTATTACACACACTTCTTTCAGAAGTTCAAGACTCGTACCTGTTCCAGGTTATTGATTATTTTTTTACTAAATTATTCATTGGTAACACTCATCCCTTCTGGAGTATTGATTGATGCAATTACTTATATTTCCATTCCTCACGTCCAGACAATTTCTTTATCAATATGGGTAGGAATAAACGTTTTACATGGAAGTCTGAAAAGTAACTTACAAGTAACTTAAAGGTTGATTCAATAGAGTAATTGACTTGTCTATATGGGAGCCTAGGGTGGTCAGTACTGATATTGATCTAACGGTTTAAAACGTAGAAGAACTATTTAGTTATGTTTGTCCGCACGCAAGGGACATCGTGTCACTGAATAGGAAGCGTGGGTTATTAACCCTGTGCGTGAAAAACTATTATTGTCCACTGAAGATTTGTTTTGCAGTTTCAGATGTATTGAAACATTAACATTTTTATTGGTATTCAGTTTTAATTGACTGATAATATTGGTTAAAGATAAGTCTGGATCATCGGACATAGCGGTAATTAAATCTGAACAAAGGTTTTCAGATGTTCTGACATTCATTCTATTAATGATCTGGTTGAACCTTCAAATATGCCAGTAGATACGTTATATAGAAAACTGTGATCGTATTTCGGGATTGGAATCATTGAAATGTAACTATAAAGGTGAAGGAATTGAATTTCAGGAAAACCCTCGAACGGTGTATCGATGTTTTTGGTATGGTTCTTCGCGCTGATTTAACTCGAGTTTCTCCTCAGCGATCATCTCATCGTGGAATTTGCTTTAGCTCTCCACTCTCCGGAACTAGAATGCTAGAGAGAAAGGTCGGGAAGACCGACGGGATGTCGCGACCCTGTTATTATTAAAACATCGTGTATCATTTTTCCATGCTCATTATGAGTTTTTTCACATGATTCGATTATGAATCGAATTTGTATCATAATACAAATGAATTTGAATTTACTATGACACGACTGATAATATCTATACGTAGGAAAATTGATATCTACTGATTATATCATCAAATTCATAGAAAAACAGAAGGAGAAATTTTTGAATTAATTTTCAAGTGATAATTTTCAATTTTCAAAAATTTAATTTTTTTACATCGAAATAAAAGAAGGTACAATAAGTTGATATGATAACCGTGCCCTATGTTCAGGGTAATATTTACTCATCTGAAGATAATTTTTACTGCAGGTAATATTTACCCTGCAATCGGGATAAATATTACACTTGGTTTTTCTGTGGCTGGCACAGAAAATCATGAGACGAAAATAAGTTTCCTAATGTCTGCGCCTTTCACTGTTCAATGAGACCAGGCAGTTGCTATGAGGGTTTTAAATTCTAAAGACATTTGTTACAATGTGCTTTAATAATAGTGCTCCTACCATTTCAAGTATGAATTCTATAGGACTCCGGAAGCTCTTTGAGTAGCTTTTTAGCTATTGGTAATGTTCCTTGTTTTCTGCACATTGGTTTATTCGTCGCGCAATCGATAAGAACCGCTAATTCGTCATGCTTACTTCATCTCGCTTATAATAAATCGCGGCTTGTCTGATTGGCACATAATAGGAGAATGTAATTACGTCAATCGGAACGGTTTTTGCCTTATTTCTGGAGTTAAATTTATTGTTAAGATAGGCTTTTTACATAAAGAACATCTAAAACTACATACTAATGATTTTACATCAGTTTATATGTAAAGATTATAATCTTTCCATGATTATAACTTGATATTTCTACTTATAAAAAGTCGATTAACTCTCAGCGTTCTGTGTAATGGCCTCATTTTGTAAATTTGTGTTCTGAACATACTACAAATGTCCTAAAATGACGTGTTGTTGATATTGGGATAAGATAATGGCTCTTCTGCTCTGAAACGTAGATTACAAATAAAGTATCTGCAAAACAATGAACTGAGATGCATCTCAGTTGTAATCAATTGTTGCAAATTAGAATCCGAATGAATTTCATTATCTAAGCTGACTTATAAATATATCTAGGTGTTTACCAAGTATGATTGAGGAATCTGAACTACGTGCGGGTCTCTAATCTATCCCACTTGATTTGGAGAATTTTTTCATAGTTATAGGGCTTAGGCCCGATCATCCAACTCAATAAAGAACAGCTAACAATTGTTTATTCTTTGAACTATGAACTTAACAGTTTTAAGAGGTAAATTAAAAAAGGCTATGTTCTCAACATCTTCTGAGTGATTGATTTCTTACACATAATACAATGAAATATTGTTGTATTTATTCTACTAAGCCTCATCAGAGCTTGTAGAAGTGCGCTTGGAGAAGACCTCGGTCGTTTCCAGAACTTGCACATGCGCATCATGCTGTAAGCGGATAACAACCGCACGTGTTCAGCTCTGCTAGCTGCCCAGTACATTTCCACTCTCTAGCATTGACGAACCAGTCCTTACAGTGTTGCCACTTAAATTCAAAATGAGGACAAGACTTCAAGGCAGGGTTGCGACGAGTCGTATAACTCGAAGTTCGTCCGGCGTCCCAACTCACTCGCCCAACCCAAGAACTCAACTGCCCCAAGCCAAGTAGACCATACCTGACCATACATATCCTACTATACCTGACTATACTTCTATACTACCAAAACGAAGGGAACAAAAGAAGGGCTAATGATACTGAAATGACCCTTGAATCAGATGTCCTTGAGGTTTTTATGGATCCTTAGAGTACTTCAGGATCAACTTGGATGATTCTTCTCAAGAAAGGCTGAGTTTCTCTGCCAAAAATACATGTCTAGATCCTATGTCATCTTATCTTATCTCTTAGCAAGGAAGTATCTGAAATCCCATCAGATAACACATGTCAGATGATTAGTTGAATATTAGAGAGGATCTGCTTCCTTAATTCAGATGTTTAGAACAGTTGATTGCTTATTCTAGTAGTTTACAGATATCAGATGATGTAGCATTGCCAAAAGGGCTAAGAACATATTTGGACTGCTCCATGGAACATGCCTTTGGTGTCATGCATTTTGCTCTACTTGATATGTATGTCCTATGCAGAAGTATAGCAACTAGAGCAATACAAGCCGCATCACGAAATTATAGTCATTTTAAATGGAGCAGTCGATTAGTGTTGTTTTGAGGATAGAACTGCTGCAAAAACATACTGTTGACGGAAAAATAACAACACTGTGTGCGCACACGACAGTGTTATTCGAACAAAAGACAATTTCAATTTGTCCTCAATCAATCTATTTATAAGATAATAAGACAGTCTCGTCTGTGTCTGTGGTTTTTTTATTGTGATAAGAAAACCTGGAAAAAATACATCATTAGACCTTCTACTTTATGGATTTTAGAGTCCGTGAATAGGTGAAATTAAACAATGACGCGTAATTACTAGTTGGTATTTATTCAATTAATATAAAAATTTTCCATCATTCGGTTCAAGACCGAATGATGGAAAAACTCCCCAACAAAGAAGCTTCCACTCGGAAAATCGTTTGGAAAGGATGAGTCCCACCAATTATAAGTCCAAGGGGGAAGGTAGCTGGAACCGATGGGCTAAGGGTACTTAGACGATGACGAACGTGCGTTTTCTCGAAAACCTTCGGATATCGTTTTATTAGGGATTATCATAAAAATTAAGGTCTGGCGCGACAGCACCAATCTAAACGGTTTATTGTGTTTGGAGAAAGTGTAAAACTTCTGCCAAACATGTGCAGAGAAAACTCACGCCGCAGGATCATTGATGTTAGACAGTTGAAACTTTGCAACAAATTAAGGAAATGTATAATAAAAGCCGTCAAATTATAGTTAAAGTAGTAAATCCAAAGATATTGTAAATATCTCCTTTAGCTCTCACAGATCCTCGTTAACAGAGGAAGGATTAGCTAGTGGAATTAATCTAGTAGCGATGGTATTAATCATTCTACCCTTCACAATAAACTGAAGTAATATGCAGTTAGCACTGCGTAATTAGTATTTTGCAATTTTGTTCAGCCGCCGTTCTCAGGTGTGTGAGAAAGTGACAAAGGGTATTGTCAGGTATTGTCGGCGTGGATGGGAGACTTATAGGCAGGCATATTAAAATTGTGGACTCGTGGGTATAGAGTAGGTAGTCGAGATACGAGAAGAGCCGGCTGACGTCGTTTCCCACCACATACAATTTCACATTTGGGCGCTCCCCTCGTCTCCCAAGTGCTACGACGCAGTTGCCTTCCAAGCCACCTGTTCTTGATCGCAAGCTACTGAACGTACCGATTCCTACGGTCACGGACAAGGCACAAAGCATATGAAGGAGATGAGATTACACAGATACAAAGAGGATGATAGCGAGTTTGCGCAGCGATAACTCAACTCTTTTGCTTGTATTCCGCTGCCCAACTTCCGAGTCCGGTTATATTGTGATAATGTATATATTGACTCAAAAATATTATCTGTAAAACTCTTGGGAGATATTGAACATCAAATAGTTGGTTGCCGGATGCTGAAATTTCCTCCTAAAATTGCTGGCACTCGGCCTCATGGCTCATGCAGGTCTTCTTCTTCTTCTTCTTCTTCTTCTTCGTTGGCGCTATATTCGCTCTTTGAGCTTTATATATTCGGCCATGACCAGGTTGTTGGGAGTGTGGACTCCGCAAAATCTGTAACACGAGAGGCCGGGCAGGGCTCGACTGCGCCATCTCGGGGGAGATCGCTCAGCCAGCCCAGGTTCGCTCATGCAGGTCGACACAAGTCGTTCTTGCGCAAACTCGTCCTGAATTACTCGATGAAGAAACAAAATTCAAAATGAGTTGCGCTTGTGCCAGAAGGATAGAATTTGAAAAATTTGTAAAACAAGTGATTTTTTTATACTATAACAGAAGTTTCATAAGGTGGAGAGATATCTTGTAGATGTTGCAATATGAAGGGGCATATCATGTTGATGCGACAAGAGAGGCCACCAAATATGGCCATATTCCTACGTTAAAGCCCGAATATAATTGGTTTCTGCAATTGAAACACTTTTTGTACCAGCACGGGTTGGGGAGTATTTGATGGTCTTCATTATGGATACCAATTATCTAAAGTTAAACAAAGAGCTTATTCTCGACACTTACAGAGATCACCTCTTAAACTCTGATCTTGCAAGACTGGAATTCTCCGAGAGCTTGCAAGTTTATCCATACTTCCATTGACTTTTGTAGAAAACTCTTATTTGAGAGTCAGAATTCCCTTGGCTTTTACAAGAATAATAGCTCTGATTAGGCTTTTAGGTTCCAAAAGAGAAAGAATGTACTTAAATGACTCAAAATATGACATGTTCAAGATATGACATATTCAAATCATGCCGTTAAACGCCTTATCTCAGGATAAGGCGTTGGTCCAGGTCATTGACCTAAGCATCTTATCTGATCAATAATATTCCTAAGTTTGTTACAAGAAATTTCAAAAACACTGCTCTCTCCTGATAGCGTCACTCGTGTTAACGTTTCCGTAGAATAAGTTTGTTATACCAGTCTAGAGCCAATGATGGCCCAGTAGTTAGCATGTAGGTAATCATCATTGAGCCAGTTTTAGTTAAGATATTCCAATGAGTAATTGATAATATATTATCTGCAAACATTGTGATAAGTAGAAAAAGCTTTACAGTTTGCCATGATAAAGTAGAATTACTTCAGATTAGTAGAAAATGAGCCTCTGTTAGCTTGGGAAACATTGGGAAAGGCTAACGGCAACACTGTATGATAATCGATTACTTCTCCGCAGATGCCAGCCTTCATCTAATTCATCCCATTCCCTATTCACCTACAAAAAGGTAATCCTAATCAAGGTTCATCACAATATATTAAACATAGTATATATACTATGAAACAATGATTTGATTTAGATTGTTATAGATATGATGCGGCCTATAGGATAGTATTCATCAAAACCCACAAATCCTACGCCAACCAGCAAAATAATCAATCACCTTAAGTATAGAATATAATAGTGTTTAAACAAATAACTGTTTCTGATTTGAATATGGGCTGGTTTCATACCCAACCATCATAATAAGGCTGTTTCATCATTTGCACATCGCCACTTTCTGTTTTCATTGAAAAACACCTGATAAATTTTCTAGACCTATGATATATGGTATTCCTTCAGAGTTCAGAAAGTTACCTTTGACAAACCAGTTCGTTCATAGATAGGAGCCTGTTTTTCAATAAGATGTGTGTGTGGCTTCGTTGCGGTCGTTGCGCACGCTCGATTCACGATATGTACTCATTCGGCCTTTCCTACGCATTAGTACTCAACAATATGCAATGAAACAAATGTTGTATATGGAATTAGAATGTAGAATGTACATAAAATAAGTAAGACTGGTTCTTCTGATTGAAGGAAGCACAGAAACTTCATTAGATGACTTTAAAGAACGATGATATACATAAATCCTATGGTTTATCATAAATCCACTATGTATAAGTGGTTATTTGACAAACACTTAACTTGTTTTCAATAATCAATACTTATCAACCATCTGTGATGTATGTAGTTATTGTTAACAGCTGTTAACACACCGCTTGCATGTGTCTTTGGGGATTTTAGTCGATGATTACTGCACGGAGAGAAATGTTATGGTTGGTCCAACCATGCATATTGATAAATATGGGGCAACCATATCTATATGGTTGGTGCAACCATAGTTTTGTCAGCGCAACCAAAAAAATAGATAATCTAAGCAATTGAATGGTTGCGCTGACCAAACTATGGCTGTAGCAACCATAACTATGGTTGCAGCAACCATAGATGTGGTTGCCCCATATTTTTCAATTGTATATGGTTGGCCCAACCATAGCTTTTTCTCCGTGTGAAACAAGTTAAATTATTCAGAGTTAAGCTTGTTGCTAACTCGACTTTTATTAGCAACAAAGTAGCCAACTGTTTCAACAAGTCTGTCAAGTAAATTATTTTATGTTTTCTTTATTCTTCTCTGCCACAGATCATCAAAACACATCATAAGTCCGTTTTGAGTGATCTGCTAGTGTAGAAGTAGTTTGACCAAGCGTTGGGTGCTTTTTCAGAATTCATAGTCTCATGAATGTTGTAGTCATGCCAAATATTTCATGAGACTTCTCCTGACCATCTAAACACCTAAGGAGAATGACCATAATTGATGTGTTGATGGAATTTCATCATTGTAAGGGCGTTTAGGGTACTTTCAAACCATTTATTGGACTATGGTTCTAGACAAACTAAAGACCCAAATTTCCGATGTCTAGACTCGGTCAGATTTGACCGTTGACGAGGGGCTGCTGAAGCCAAGTGCGTCACCAAAATCACGTGATTTGTGCCAGTCTGTGCCAGTGTTCGGAGGCACTTCTTTCCCAGCTTGATGTTGAAGCCTGGGACATGGACTCGCCCAACCCAGCTTGGCTGGGCTCCCCTCCGAGGCTGTAATTGTCAGACCTACTCAGGGACGTAACTTTAAGTCCCTGACCCATAATGCATAATTTAACAGTCCATTTTGGACTGTTAAATTATTACCATATCAGATCAGGTTCTTCATAGTCAAAAAGCTGGAATAGTGTTGATGATAAATGTGGAATCGGATTAGGAAACCTAATACGCTGAAATAAGGACTCTATTTCATGATCCAAAGCATATCATCTGATGAAATACGAGTCGAAGTAGCATGTTTGCAAAATAACGCATGTTAATCAGCTTGATTAACATGCAAACATGAAAGTGTTGCCAATGCAACTTTGAAATTGCTTGAACTACTTTCTTTGTCAACTGAAGATGATATGTTTGGTTTCTTATTCCATTACAGAGTAGATCCGTTGGTATCATTTATTGATATGATCAACTATGATTCAAACAGATTCAAGGTATACCTTAGACGTACTTTCTACACAAAAGAAAAAAAGTTTTGAATCAAGCCCGAAAGGTCTAGTTTGTGTTACAATGTGTTGGGCTTAAAGTTAGTTTTAAGCCCAAAAACTGGCTTAAATTGTAACACAAACTAGACCTTTCGGGCTTGATTCAAAACTTTTTTTCTGTGTACCACCGAATATTTAATCCGGTAATCGAATGGGTGACCAAGTGTAATCGAATGTGTATAACTTATTCTCTATAACTATTTCTCCAACGTTATTGATGTCAGAGAAGAAAAGTTATTATAATTTATATAATCTTGTTTAAATACGTAAATTCAGTCTAGATTGCTTTGACTGCTTCAGTACCTATGTCTTTTAAAAGAGGAATTTTAGTTCTTTTTCTCGAATAGAACTTGGAATCAATGAAAACAATTGTATTAGAAGATTAGAACACTGAAAAGGTACAAATAACTTTAAATTGTTTAAATATATCCAGTTGTGATAACTATATATATATACATCAATTTTAAAGTAAAAAATACCCTGCAAGAATAAAAAGCTAAACTATATAAATTATCATGCATATATACATGAAAAGAATAAATAACATCTATTATTTAGAATATTGATTTCCATGTAGAAGAGTAATTTTACTAGACTTGGCCTTCGAACAAAAATTTATATAAAATATAACTTATATTTAAAGTTCTTTTTCGAAATCTGCTTTTGGTCAATGATAAAAAGTTGTAAACATCTCTTTTAAAACATACAAAAATTATGGCGAGTTTCTCTGATTGAAACTAAACAATATTAATTGAAAATTATTTTTAAAATGTTATAAAATTTTTTCATTAAAAAAAATGTTTCAAGATAAAAAAAATTATTAATATTTTCAAAACTTCAGCAATTTTTGCCGGTATTGTTGAACAACATTGCAGTAATGTTTTGAAGAAATGTGTTTTAAAATGTAGTAATTAAAAAAAACGAATTAAAATTGCAAGTAGAATCAACATTAGTAAGTAATTTTTAACAATATGAAGTACAACATTAAAGTAAATGCAATATAAACATTATAAATGTAAATTTAAAAATTGATGAGGCCCCAGCAATTTGTAGGTACGATACTGACCCTGGCCTGTTGAAAAAGGAATAGGAAGGGGACCGGCGAATCCAGGAACGAATGGAATGAAGGAAAAATGCCAGAGTGCAAAGATGTCCGCTAGTCAACGCTCTCGTTGATGAGAATTGCTCAGAAAATATACCGACGCAGTCGCAACGCGTTCAGGACAGTGTCGTGTCCTTAGAAACCATTTGCGATATTAGAATTCACATCGCGATGGATGGAATAACACCTCAAGTTTTAGAGAGTGTTACAAATTCTGAAGTGAAAACTGTTGTCTCCGGCGCAACGTGCGATGAAGAAGTTACCATCAAGCAAGAAATCCAAGATATCACGGACAGAGATGAAAATTTTGAACTTCAGTCTACAATATCGACAGGATCTGTGATCAGTGTAAGTTTTATTTATTTAATTATATATTATAAAAGTGATATGTAAGCTCCAAAACTTATCGAGAATTTCAGTTTTTCTTTTTGTCTTCTTCGTATAGGTATAACTTGTTCATCCTGTCAGTTTCGTTTTTCGTCTCCTTCATGATCTAAGTATTTTCGTGGAACTTTTAAATTTGTGGTCGATTTTGATATCAAAAACTTGAAAGATTTCTCGGCGTTTTATGGAAAAGTGGAAATAGTATGACAAAGGCGTGTAAATTGTTGCCGGCAAAATGAATTTCTGTAGTTTATTTCCTATTTCTGTAAACTATTATTCTAATCTAGTAATGAGTATTCTATTCTATCTTCTAAAGTTGTGTGATTCAAAAATCATGTTTATCGGTTTTAAATTTGTGAGGAAATGGAAGTGGATTTCAGTTTTAATCGTTTTAATGAATCATTGTTATATGGTGCAATTAGAATAAAATGAATAAGCAGGTATTTATTATTAAAGTAGTTCAGAAACATAGTTTGGAACTTCGAGAAAAGTTAACTTCCAAACCACAACTATTTATTGTTTATAAAACAAATGATTCAATTGTAGAATAATGTTGTGATAACCTAACGGTTTATGAATTTTTTGCTATTACTTTAAAATCAATGCAACCATTATGATTTTGTAAAATTTGTTAACTTTAATTTGATATTTTTAATGAAAATTCTTTATCTGTTAACATTTTAAGGTATTTCTGATAAATTATTGATTTTTTTTCATTATCACGTGGGTCAGAAATTCCCGCCAAAAGTTTGAAAATTGAAATTCCTGTCGGTAATAGAGAAATTTTTCTGTATTTATCAACAATAGAAACCTGTATTACCATCAACCAGTGCCGTATTTAGTTAAATGTTTGACCATGTTCAAAGATATTACCATGGTTGATACTTTGATCAAAAATTTGTCATTTACTAGATTTTATGTGAACAAATTAATTAATTATTATTAATATTCAGTATAAGTGGAATTTCAAAAACAAAATTTAATTTATTTTTTTACTATTACAATTTTTATTTCATATATATGTATATATATAATTTTCGTTGACATTATATATATAAATTTTCGCATTTTGAAAAAACCACATTTTACATAATTTAATAAATCGTATCTTTGCAGGATGTCAAGATGGATCACGAAAAAATGTATTCCTTTTACAAAGAAGGCTTCAATTTGAAAGACTGTTTTATTCGCCTCGAAAAATGCGATAAAATCTGGGAAACTCTAAAGGTTATAAAGAATCTCCAGCTCTCAAATCCCAAGGAAACGAAAACTGGGGACTATGCAGCAGCTTTCCAAGATGCCATGCACAGTCATTCGAAGCCCTCGACACCAGAACCGATGCAGTACCATCCCGTCTTAAACAACGGAAATACTGCCTTGCCCAATTTTCAGTTTGCCATCAAGAGCTGGAAACGATTGTACACTTGTACCTATTGCGGAAAGCAATATACCGAGAACCGAAATCTAAAATTGCACATGGCAAAAGTTCACTCCATATTTCCTACTTCCAAAAAAGTACTTACACCTAAGGAAGTTCCTCAAGTTCCTCTTAATAATGAAATTTCACGTCCTTTAGATATTCCTCGTTCCAAGGAGATTTCTCGTCCTAAAGAAGTTTCTCAAACTAAGGAAACTTCTCAACTTAACAAAAATTCTGTGAAGCCAAATCCTTTAGTCTGCCAAACATGTGGCAAAAGTTATGCTGATGGTCGTTCAGTGGCTTCTCACTCTCTCCGTGTGCACGGAATTCTAACCGAGTACCACGAACGATGGTTAGCTCAACAAGAAAATCCCAACGATTTCACCGTGGAAGATCTACTCAAACGACACTCATGCAAAACTTGTGGTAAAAGGTACAGCTGCATGAAAAGTTTACGTTTGCATTATTTGCGAGAACACAATGTCGTTATTCCTATGATGCGGGGAGGTCGGAATTCAGCCTCCTTCATGTCATTGCCGAAAAAAGCAGCAACACATTCCGGTGATATGCAAAAGCACATGAACGTCTGTAATATATGCGGGAAAATGTACACTAAAAACTGGTATCTGCGTGTACATTCGCTCGAAGTTCATGGCATTCCTATGCCTTGTGGCAGAGTGAAGTCAAACTTCCCTCCTAAGTTGCGAGTCATAAAGAAAGAAATTGTCGAAGGACCTCCATCTTCAAAAGAGGAACAGAAGTTTTCTCCACCGGTAAATTCCTCAATATCAAATCAAAAGCACAAGTTAGCTGAAACTAAAAATCTCAAATCCCCAATCACACCTGCGCGAGTATTAAAGATGTACCAATGTACGTCTTGTAAAAAGGAATTCATGTCTATTTCCAAATTACGCACACATTGCTTTGCTCGTCATGGAATTGTAATACCGAGGATACGAAAACCCTATCGGAAGAATAATTCTGTACCTGTAAAGGTGGAGTTTGAGACGAAGATTAAATTAGAGGAAAAAAGAAAACCTCAAGTTTCGACTCCAAAGCAAGTCAGTTTGGACCGATTCTTGAAAAGCTCTCCCATTGGGGGAAGCACATCCAACAAGATCAGCTCGAGTTTACCTCCACCACAGAGTGGTCCTATAAGAGAAAAAGTCATCAAGCAAACATTTCTTCCAAGAGAAACAGTTGCTCCAATGGAAAACGCTCCAGCCTCAGTGAAAGTAAACTCTCGTTCAAAAGAAAAGGTTTCGAAGATACCAACAGAGTTTGTCAAGTGCAATTTGTGTTCTCGGGCCTGTAAAGACATCAGGAAGCACTACATTGCTTATCATAAAATTCGTTATCCTGAGTCTGTACTGGAAGCTCCATTCTTCGTCAGTGAACCAGTTGGAAGCACTGTGACCCCGGCAGTTATTCCTGGAAAAGAACAAGTGTTGGCATCAGAATCAGAAACGCAAGAAAGGCTTTCAACAAATAGACCCACGAAGAAGAGAAGACGTAGATTTTTCACAATGATGCCGCGAAAGAGGCGCAGGACTGAAGAACCTCGGCAGCAAGAGGTTCCAGTGATTCAAAGTCCAGTAGCTCCAACTCCTGAAGTAAATAACTTTGGAGTCCAGGGTCCCAAAACTAAAACGGTTTCTGACCCTGACAAAACGACATTTAAATGCAACATCTGTGACGGATACTACGCGAATGCTAGAAGCTTGAGAATTCACAGAGAAAAACATAAATCGAAGGGTGAGACTAGAGAGAACATTCACCTTATTAAGCATAATTATAAAAATGGATGGAAGTCAAATAAGAAAGTCGAAATGTCAAGCTTTGATGAAACTGCAGTAAGCATGGATGCGGATATGGATGCAGATGTGGACGTTGAGAATGACTCCTTTACGTCTTACAATGACAGCGTTGCGCAGTCGTCTAGTTCAGAATCGAGGGATAGTAATCGAAGATCGACGAGGAGTACAAGCTCTTACACTTTGAGCGAAATTACTTGCGAATGCGGAAGGTCCTTCCGCGATCCTCATACGTTATTTGTGCACAAGGAGAAGTGCAGAAAAGCGCATAGAATCGAAAGAGAGAAATCGATGGTTACGAGATCCAGTAGCGATCGGGATTCCGGAATTGGAATAAGTATTACGATAAAGAAGAAGAATGATTCGTATGAAATAGTCAGCAGGGACAGTGGCGATGATGATAAATCTAAGGATTCTATTACTTCGAAGGAAATGGATCAGATGTCCCGTTCTTCCGACACTAATTCCTCTAGCTCAGTCTTTAACGGTAGGAATTACTGTGATCTGGTACCGGCGCAATGTAGTAAGGACCACAGCATCCTAAAGATTCAGGTAAATGAGTTTTAAACTGTTATTTTTTAAACTATGTATTTTTTTGAGTTTTAAATGCTTTTTTTGCAAGCATGGCCTGAAACTGTTGAATAGAGGGGGATGGTTCATTGACTTAGATTATAATCTGGGTTATAATTTTTTGGAATATAGAATTGGGAATGGAGCATAATTAGAGTTTATGTAAAATTAATGTTGCTGATTAAACACATGGTGATATCCCGTGGATTTTTATACGCTGAATTCAAGTCTGTTATCCGGATTTGAAATACTGAAATTAAAGGCATGTAGTAATTACCATATGAGTAAATTATGTTTTCGCAACTTTACGTTCGCAATAATAAATATTGAAGAGTATTGAAGGGTAGTTCCAGGGAAACAGTTTTCGCCTTTAAATTTTCTTATGAAAAAAATTTCGAATTGGTCTTTTTCGAAAGATTAACTGATATACGTGAATCGTGTGGGAACTATACAAAAAAAATAGGTTTGATTTAA
Organism: Synergus itoensis; assembly: GCA_904066005.1. Taxonomy (NCBI): domain Eukaryota; kingdom Metazoa; phylum Arthropoda; class Insecta; order Hymenoptera; family Cynipidae; genus Synergus; species Synergus itoensis. Next base: position 1,896,508 of record CAJFCP010000069.1, on the reverse strand, counting down.
AGATCAAGAATTACAAAGAATGATTTTTAGGGAAATGGGAAAGAAAAGGGAAAGAGTGGAGCATTGTGGCGGAGCATATCAGCCAATATTTTACGACAATGGCAGGTTAAGCTCAAAGAGCGATTAATGGAGCCGCGGTATCAAGTGAGTCCAAGCCATGATTCTATCTTTAAGGCACTCTGGTCAAATTAGAGAATATGCCTATACTATTTTTAAAAATGGAATTGAAAAAAAGAGAGAAATATCCAGGGAATATGAATATTAAAATGATTTGAAAGAAGATACTACTAGTTCGGAAATAGATTTAGAGTTCAATTCGTATAAAAGCCTTAACGAGGATATTATATTTGACATTAGGAGAGAAAACTTAATAAAGAAAATAAAGCTGTCCATGCAACTTATAGTTTTTGAGTGCTTAAAGTTTATTTTGGGAATGAATGCTGTAGTTAGTTCGTTTTTGTTTCAAATATTATCTTATACTGATTAATATAAATTAATTAATTTATTAATTAACATATTGAAAATTGTTCCTATAATTTCCAGGTTGCCGAGGATGACGAGGATGTAGACATCGAGGACGACAGTCAAATAAACGTGACTGAGCCCGAATCCGTGGACGTAGACACACTCGAAAAGCAGCATGAATCTCTCAGAAGCGAGAGTAGGATGGTAGATCCCTTAGATGTAGACCTTTACAGATGTGCAACATGTCGTGAACTTTTCAAAACCGAAGGAGATCTAAGAAAGCACATGACCATTCATGAAAAACGTCCTGCCCGACAGGAATGTCCTTGTGGAAAGACCTTTAGAGGGTCTCAAAGTTTTCTCACCCACGTACAAGAATATCATCCTCTCTGGCTTCAGTGTGGATATTGCGACGCGAACTTTTTAAATAGTAAAGAGTATTATGCACATATTTGCAAAGTAAATCAAGGAAAAGATTTCCAAGATCTGCAAGAGGTTACCTGTAACATTTGCCAGTTTAAAGTCAAGATGATAAACTTTGATGCTCACGTAAAACGAGAACACTTGGTTCCCCAGGCTCCCTATTTATGCTATTATTGCCAAATGCGATTCTTCAATGGCATTCAAAGAAGAGCACACTTGAGTAAAGAACACACTAGACCCTCCTGTAGAGTTTGTGGCAAAGTTTTACGATTTGACTTTGCAGCAAAGCACGAGGCTTATCATGACGGTCTTGGTTATCCTTGTCATATTTGCAAAAAAGCTTTCTCTTCCATGAAACACGCGAATAGTCATAAATATGAAGTTCATGTCAGAGAAGATGAAGAGTGCAAAATTTGTAAAAAAGTTATCAGCCATAGGCATATGAGATATCATATGCGAATGCATTCTAGCAAGGATAATTGTAAAATTTGTAATAAGAATTTTCACAATAACCGTTCGTTACAAGATCACATTCATTTGATACATGCAAATAATTATCCATTTGTAAAGTGTGATAATTGTCAACTGTCCTTTACATCTGAAAGATATCTTAAACGACATTTTAATCAAGATGTATGCACAAATTTTAGTAAAGAATCGAATGTAATGGAAAGTAAGGAGGTAGAAGAAAGTGAGGAGGAGGAAGATGTGGAAGTGGGGGACACAGAGGAGTGTGAAACTGAGGATGTGGACGTAACTGAGGAAGTGGACGAGATTCAGGAGGTGATGAACGTTTCCAAAATAAGAGCCACTTTGAACAAGGAAACTGAGAATCACAAACCAAAAGAGGAGGAAGAGACTTTAAAGGAAGTAGCTTTGATTACGGAAACGAATGGGGAGACAGAAATTTCTGAGGAGGAAGAAACTGTGGTGCTGAACATGTCTGAAGATATAATAGAAACTGAAGAAATAGAAACCAAGGAGGTGAACATTCTTGAGAATATAAAAGAAACTAAGAAATCGGAAGAAATTTCGGTGATGAAAGAAATTGAAGAGAGAAAAGAAGATTCAGAAAAGGGAAAAATTTCAGAGATGGAAGTAGTTTTGAAGAAAGAAGACATTTTAGAAAAGGACGGAACTTCGCAGAAGGAAACTGAGGAGATGATAGAAAAGACTTTGGAGAAGGATGTTGTTTCAGAGAATAAGAAAGCTTCTTTGATACAAGAAAATTCAGATTTAAGAGGACTTGTTGAGACAAAAGAAACCTCCATGACGAAAGAAATTCCGAGCAAGAAACATGTTGAGTCGTAAGTTTTATTCATTTTAAAAATAGAAGACATTGAACAATTTAGCTAATCATTCATTATTTAGATTGGCATCTATTTTCATTCATATATTTATTTTTAAAATAGACAAATTTCGTAAGCGAAATTGTTAAAAAGAACTAAATTTTGCGATTACAAGAGGGAGAAAATATTTCAATTTTCCAGTTTTGTTTTTATGTTGCCTAGAAATTAGAAAATACTTTTTTTCCCAGATGAATAGTGATTTGAAAGACTTCTGATTGAGTTTTAACAAATTGTTATAGAAAATATTTTAGGAATATCATGTACATCGGGAGGCTGACTTTGATTCGATAAAAAAACGATAATTAAGCTCAATTTTATCGGGTTAAAAAAATATTTATTGACAAGACAAGACAAGACAAGACAGAATGGTTATTTGAAATAACCCGCTATTTAAGAAAATCAATTTCCCGTTTATTTCATTAAAAGTTGTTGAAATACAATTTGTTGTGAAGTTAGTGAAAAAATTATAAAGCGGACAAAGTCATTCTATTTGTATAATATAGCCATAGTCTGACTTAAAACCAGTGCTCTCAGATCGAGCCAGAAATTTACCCCCTCTACATTTACAATTTATCGAAAAAAAAGTAATTTATTATATATAATGTGGGAAATTTTATTTATATAATTCAAGAAAACACTTAAAAAGAGTAATAATTTTAAAATTTTGCCAAATTATACTTGAAAAATTGTTTTTTTTCGCTAAAATAGTGGATGTGGAGGGGGTAAATTTCTGGCTCGATCTGAGAGCACTGCTTAAAACATTAACTTCTGCCAGTTATTATTATAAAAACAACATTTTATTATTAAGACAATGGCCTAGTAAATAGAAGTATGAGCGAGATTGTGTTATGTTAAGTATAAATTATTGTATATGAAATGTGATTGACTACGATTTTGATGACGATTTTTATCTGAAGTACAAAATGTGGATTCGTTATTTTGGCTGCTAAAACTCGCCATTCAAATCGTTTTTCTTATAATCTGTAAATAATTCTTAACATTAACGATACCAAAGTGAAATGTGGCTGGCATCAGTAAACTTTATGCATCGACAACTTCGAGTCTTTAATTGATTTTGGTATTTATTTTTTCTTTTATGGATTTAATTTCACGTGATTTTTAATCTTCATAAATTTAAAAATGCTTCACCATTCTCTAAAGCATGCAGTTTAAAAAAAAGGAAGAAAGAAGTTCCAAAACAATTTTTTGCATGTCTTAGAATATTTTCTATACAGCTGCATGTAATAAGAGCAAATTTTATATTTCTTTCTCTCTTTCTGAAAATCCAGGGCGACTTCGTTGACTCAAGTTATAATTATACAAAATTAATTTAAGTTGTTGATTCCGTTGACTCCAGATATAATTATACAAAATTAATTTAAGTTGTTTAACTTTCTTTATTACTTCTAAGTAATATTTTTGTTATCTACGAAGTTTAAAAATAAGCCCAGTTTAAAAAATCTTTTAGAAACATAAGTGACATGCATACATTTAAGAATTTCTAGAGGATTTCTAGAATCAACCACTAAATGGATATCTATATAAATATTTTTTTTATAAACGTGTATATCTAGGACATCTGTAAATAAATTACATTGTTTGTGAATATACTTATAATATCGAAATATTTTTTTACAATCATCCTATAATAGTCATATAAGATGATTTACAAGTTTAAAAATTTTTATTTTATACTCATATATTTAGTTTGTAAAGCTTCGATTCTAATGAACGAATTAAAGTTTAATTTTTATTATTGACGTTGAAAAGTCCTTTATTCAATGTCCTCGAACTTAAAATTGTTTAATTTTTAGGTTTGAATTTTCCAAATTGATGGCAGGAGTTTAAGAAAAAAGTTTAATTCGAAAATTCAAAAATAGTCAAAATTTCAAATTCCCCCGCGCCGGCGATCTTCCCGAATTGACCGCTTGAGGTCGTTGCGCGCGCTCGTCGTCAAAAACCACTCAAAACGCATCAAAACGGTACAGAGTCTCCGGGAGGGTGGTTGTGTTCCGCTCGAGCTCTCCTTCGAAATTACGAATAATACGAAAATATATTCAGACGTGCCTATCTCGGCTTTTGACAACGAATACACTCGTTAGTTACGCGCAACAGTGAAATGCGCGATCGTGTTGTGACTTGACAGTGTTGCGACGAGTGTTTTGGAGTAATAAAAAATAAGTAAGGATGAACCACTTGTACCTTGCGCTAGTTAAAACCCCTGGAAATCTAGCTAGTGGGGCGCTCTAGGACGCGTTCGATAAATATTGGGCGTCTCAACTCCACGAACTGCTCTCAAACTATTTTGACAGATTGCTGATCACCGGCCGGCGTGTCATTTGACAGTTCGAATCGAACGTGGGGTGTCGACAAGTGCTCCGATTTTTCGCGGGTTCCAAATTTGAATCTGCGTTACCATTTGCAAATTTCAAGTATTTCAAGTTTCAAATTTTAAATCTGTAGTCTAAATTTCGAATTTTTGTTTTCCATTGAATGCGAATTGACTCTTCCAAATCGATTTTCTCATTGGCCTGCATTCTTCGATGTCCCTTTTTTTTGCCTCTTCCACTTTTAATGATTTCAACTGGAGTTACGGCGGCTCTTGAAAAACCGGTATCTGTCAAAGAAAACCTTGACCTATCCAAACTTAGTATTTTCTCAGAGTCCTGTACTTTTCAGTTGTACTCAACTGTATATCTTATCTCTATAAATGTCTAATTTCTACGTATTGTTATATCAAAAATGCAAAGTCATTTCTCTTTTACATTTCTTAAAAATTTAAGGCCAGTATTCCATTTTGGAGCAAAACAGAACTTTTTATTAGATTTAAAAAAAAAACTTGAGGTAAAGATTATCTCTCCGTGATTTTAAATGTAATTTAAACTAAATCATATTAATCTCTCAAAATTAGCTTTAGTTTCTGTCAGAGATTTGTCGAAAGTTGGAAAATATTTTTTATTTGAAGTAGAGTTAGTATAATTCTTCATTTGTCCAAAATCTATTATAAACTCCCTCCAAGAACTACTAGCTTCAATAATTTCTTGAAAT
>CAJFCP010000069.1:1744446-1886223 GCA_904066005.1 Synergus itoensis | reverse complement strand
AGTTTTTTCCTTACTTTTTTCAACTCTGCGTGGTTTAAGGCATATGTATGTTTGAAACTACTAAAGTTATTCTTTACAAGCTCAGCTTCTAAGTTTTTTCGATCCGGGAACTATTAAAATGTATTTATTGTCGGAAATTTAAAAACGAAAATTTTTAAATGAATTTGGTATACTTTAATCTACATAAAATGCTACTAAGGGCATCCTGAAGTTTTGAACATTTTAATTCGTGTAAACTTCAAAAAACTATTTGCAAGTTTTGTTTATCTTATGCATTCTTGAGCTCTAAAGGGTTTTAATTAATTTCTTAGTAAGTCAAATACTTGCAAGAACTTTGAAGTTTTTTGCTTCACTCATTTTTTTTAACAATTATTGAAAATATTTTTATACGTCTCGATTCCATTTCACTCGTAATCCTTGCTGCTCATTAAAAATCTCGTAGTATTGATTTCACTGAATCTGAAACAGAGAGTGATTATAGAGTTTAGGAACAATAATTTATTCTTTCTTTTTGCCTTACTTATTTCACTTACTGTATCGTTGGTTCTGAATTACTGTAAAAATGCTAATAATAGCTCCACATTGTACATTGTTATTAGCAAATTGCATCGGACAACGTCGCGTGTTTTTGAACTATTATATGGCCATGGCAAACCAAGGAGATAAGAATTATACGATTGAAGATTGCGAGTCTTTCTTGAGTAGGATCAAAAGGTCCGGCGAACTTCCGGTGATCTTCTTTTGCTGTTAGCGGAAATTCCAAGTCGTTGAACGCGATAATTATCTCTAGGGATGACAGAATATAGTATTCTATTTATACTACATACATTCATTCGTAACTTTTAATCCCTGTGGACTTATTACGAAATAGATTAATTTTCTTCTACTATATATTCTTATATATTATATATATATATATATATATATATATATATTTCGGAAACGTTATTTCAGCTCTCTGACATTTTCAGAAGTTCAAGGCCACAATATCTAATGCGAAAAATTCGTGATTCTAACATCTAGACGTGGAATTAATTTAATTTGAATCGGAATTTTCTAAGTCGTTATTCTAAATAGCTTTACTTTATTCAAAAAAGAATCACGTGGTTTTACATTATTCGACTCCCAATTCTGGAATAACAATTCAACTTGATGAAACTAATCTTGAAACTTAATCTAACTCGCCTTCCGATCTACTTTAAATTTATGCCAATCTGATCCGAATATGGGTAATGCAAATTTCGGAACAAATAGAAAAGTTGAAAAAGGAAGTGATTAATTTGGGTTTAATCAGTTCGAATGGAAGTCGGAAATGAATGTTTGTTTTGGTCGTAGATAGGTGCTCATGCATAGCTATCGCATCATTGATTCAGCCTATGTAATACGAGCTAGATTCTGCTCTCTGCATCAAAAGTTCGGTTCTTGAAGCTGCAACTATAGACCCTGCGTTCATTTTTAATCTCGGATTGACTACATCACTAAATTCTTGCCACTCGCTAAGAGTGACGTCAGATCAGGTATTAAATGCACGCACGCATTTACCCTATTCTAAATTCGTATTAGGCACACGCATGCTGACTCAGTTTGGGAATTAGAAGGGGAAACAGCGGCAGCTGTCGTTCTCATGCATTCGCAGAGTTGTGTTGTCATTGGTCCGATCTTTGACTGCAGAGGGAGAATTTTATGACTCTGACCAAATGCTACAATTGTTAAATTCACTGCTTAAAATATTACTGAGCACTTGGACATTTCTAAGAAAATGCTCGTATACGAAAATATATTAGAGAAGATAAACCTCTAAACTGAATAATTCTTAATTATAAAAAATATGATCTCATCTAAAGAATCTCGTGCAGTTCCTCATTAAGAATTTATCCATGCGTGCATTTATTTTATGGATGTCCGTGAATCGAAAGCCTAACATAATCGTCATCATTAACACTATCACGCACGTTGCATCAAAGTTTGTGGATGTAATTTGTTTGCGCAGAAGACATTGGACGCGTGGCTACACAACACGCATAGAGTTGATCGTTGTGTTGAGAGCCGATGTTAACAATTGTTAACCGAGGGTAATTATCATGAACCCCACTTCCTTCTAGGGAAGCGTGCCGATAGAAAGAACTTAGTACTTTATTTTTTCATTAAAACTTCCGTTTGGAAAACTTCTTTCTTAACAAAAAAAAAATAGTGTAATTATTCAGGTCTCTTTAAGAACCCATTGTTTAAATTTTGAAATGTTTGCTTCTTCATTTTGGTACTACCTTGACATTAAAATAAACCTCACAGAGATCGTGTTTTATCAACTCCTGGAAAAAACCGGGAACCCATTTGGACGTTTGCCAAGGTTCCTGTTTCTCTCGCTGAGTACGAACGAAACTTTGAAAGTAACCACTGCTTCGATGCAGGTCGCGGAAATTGCGGCTTGAGGATATCAGTCCAACCTTTGGCCAAGTATACATGTAACTGTCTAGTTTTTTATGAAATGTTTAAAAATATAGTTTTTAGAATAACCGTAAAAAATCAGAGTGATCATAAGACGATGTTCATTAGAAAAGAAAAGAAACACACCCGTAGTTACCACACCCACACTTAGTTAACACGGTCATTTATTAAAATTAAGGTAGAGAATATAAAAACATAATATCAACATATTTCACAAACCAATGACTACATTTTTCAACAAGAAATTCACTTAATGCAGTATTAAACTTGATGATAGTAAATCGGTTCAGATTATGTCATTTTATGGTAACCCAGATTACTTAGTCAAATGAGAGGCATTCAAGATTATACGGTGTCGACACGTGAAAAAGTGAAATGTCCCTTGATAAACTTAAGCTACATTGCTCTTGAAGATGAACAGAGGCGCGATTCGTTTTTGGATAAAGTCTCTTGTCACTTCTCGAGGGCTTTACTGGCGTCTATTGTCAACCCTCCAGGCTGAAGGTACTCCGTACTTCCCATCCACCCTCTTCATGAACGAAGAGGGTGTCCCAAATAGCGTATATCTCTCTCAGTTACATAGGGTTCTTCGTTAAGGGCGGTTTAATGTAACATGCGATGGCGAGGGGAATGAATCTCCTTTTATCCAATACTCAACAAAGAGGTGTGTCACCCTCCAAGAGCAACCGATACGCCGATACCTAATCTATGGGATTGACTTACTGGCGGAAGCCGAATAATTTAAATTAACCTTCGATTTTTATGCTCATATCCCCAACTCGCACTAAACTACGTCTCATGGTCTCATCTATAAATTTGAAACCATGCTAGTTGAGTACAACATATCCAAAGCTTCTATTTTTGAAAAGAATTACTTCTAGGCTTCTGGATCTGTCAGCACCCATTGTGCTTGTCATTATATTCCGGTTATGTTATTCAAAATCTTCTCTTATATCCCTATTCTCAATTCTATGTCAGCAGGTAGGCAAACCTCTCTGACATGCTCAAGAATTCTTTTGGGAAGCAAGTTACCGAAATTCAATCTTTTTCAATGATACACTGAGAAAAATGATTGGTTCGGACAACAAAACGTTTGGTTGCTATAGAAGCAACAAAAATTTTTGGTTGTGCCAACCAAATATTGGTTCTTTCAACAAACCTGTTGTTGGCACAACCAACAATTTTTATTGCAACCAAAAATTGTTTGGTTGTGTCAACAACAGATTTGTTGCAAGAACCAAGATTTGGTTGGCACAATCAAAAATTTTTGTTGCTTCTATAACAACCAAACGTTTTGTTGTCCGAACCAAACATTTTTATCAGTGTACCTTTGTACCATAGAATTCAAAACTATTAAAAGAAAGCCTCTTATGGAGTAAACAAATTCACTTCGCTGTTTCTTATTTTTGAATCAGTTGACACTGATTCAATAGCTAGAAATAAGTCAATAGTTGAAATTCATAAAAGTGTTCACTAATTCAAATTTAGAGATCCTTGTTCAACAGATCGATGAGATGTCAATAAAACCAGAATGCAGATGACTTAAGTCACCTTCGTAAGCATTCTGTTTTCTCATTTCTGGAAAGAAAGATAAAGGTCATAATTATAAAATCCTGGATTTTAAATTCGCTGACTTCATACCACAGACTTTACATCACAGACGTACAAGTATTACGTGAATTCATTTAGAAATTGTCTGGTCGCAGATGAGTCACTTAAAAGTGACAAATTAATGAATTATTTCTTATTCTTCGTTTTGATAAATTCTAAAGAAGCGATGGTATGGATTGAAACGGTACCTTATATTGAAAATGTGAAAGAAACGGATTCTTACTTCCCTTTCCCATTTTACCAATCAAGTTTGCAAGATATTTACTTATTCGTACAACTCTAATGCAGAGTGCATTAATTGACAAAGAATGGCCTAGGTCACGAGATTCGAGGTTGTTTTTTTACCCTACTTTGTCAGCCCCGTCTTCTGACATTTATTTATATTCATAATTGGGCATCATCAGATTCTATTCAAGCACAACTACTTGATCTTAGAACGTGGGCGTGACATTCTCTTTCGAAATATTATAATAGTAGCATCAACAGGAAAAACATATTAGTATTCAGGTACCTTTTTTATCTTGCTTGAGAAATAATAGAACTGAGAAGGTCGATTTCTCCCAAGGGACCTGCATTCTATGAGTTCGAGCGTAGCCACGAATAAGAGCACATCGTACAATACAACTGTAGTGATTTTGTCTGAATGTCACCAGTTTTAAGTATTGTCAACGTTCACAGCAGGTGGGTGACCTAAATTGCCATTTCCATCTCAATAGAGAGATTTTACGTTGATTTCGCACCTTTTCAACATTAAAGTCACATGTGCTCACAAACTAGGGCAGTTGTATGGACCTCTCTTCTCAGTTTAAGACAAAAAATCAGGAAATGACCGGGAATTTAATTAAAAGACTGGGAGTTTACTTCTGATCGCAGTTAAATTCAATTTTTCATTCTTTTAATAATTATCTTCTGTAAATGTCTTAAAATGTTCAAAATATTTGAAAAACGCTTGGAGTTCATAAAAAATCTCTTGAATTATACTTTTTCGTAAAGGTGTGTATCAAATGAATGCAAAAAGACGCAAAAATTGAACGCTTACTGTACACACTGCAAAAAAATATGTTTGCGTAAATCGATGTCTACCCACACAAGTAGGGAGTGGATGTGCATCCTATATGCAAGCATCTCGTCTGGCTGCCCATTCGCCCAAGAAGCTAACGACCGCGTCGTGTCTTCTATGTATAGTAGCCCTGGCCTCGAGCACCACGCTCGATTATGCCGGATTACTATGGATTACATAATCCTACACTAGTCAATTATTACAAAACAAAACAAAACAGTTTTAGAAAGAACGTAAAACGCAGTATAACTAGCCAACCCCGCCGATTTCTTTCATGAATACTATATTTTCATTTGGGCTACCATTGCAAGCATTTCCAGAAATAAGCAAATCCAGTGATATACTACATTTGCTCTCCAACTTCTAATTTGATTGGAGTTATGAAAATTTCTTTTTTAATGCTTGCTTGATAACTAATCAAAAATCTTAATGCCGGAAGGACATAAATAAATTAGCATTTCTTTTTGCACTGAGGATATATGGGAACTCTTTCGAGTTTTGATTACACGGTGTATAACTCTTGGCAATATCTTTGTATCGAGACTGTTGAAGAGTAAGTACTGTATTCATGAAAGTCAATGTTCGAGGAATCGTTTTACCGATAGGAAATTTACCGTTATATTGAAACAAGGCGGAGGAGGGCATGATCTGTTGCTGGATCCTTCCGGCTTCACTTCGATTTTGTTGGCTGATCGACGCCGTAGAATCTCTTGAAATATTTGTGATAAAAATACAGAATAACAACATATTCAGCGATGGCCAATAACTACCTATAATTGCTCTAATTTCGCATCAATTAATTACCATCCCAAATGTACTAAATGAAAACGTATGCGCAGGAGGTTGCCCAAATAGAATATTAATCGCACCACCCGAAATGAAAATCAGGTCATCTATGATAAATAATTTGATTAGCTGCACTCATGCTGAATTAAATTATCATTCATCCAGAATAAATCATTCTGTGGATGCATTACGTGATCGATTATATGTAGTATATTTGCTGGGCGATCGATGGTTGTCTTTTAAAAGTGTCTGCAGGACAGGGCGCCAACCTAAATTTCGAAGATGATCGATATCGGCGTCTATCCACCTAGACTCGTAAACTGATATAAAAAAGGCACAATGTATGCTCTGATCTGACAGACTCTTTACGAGCCAATTGTATATGTTTTTCACTCTTCGGTATTCATTCTAGGAATTGAACGCGGAAAAAACTGTATATAGTTATACCGTAATATCTTGGTATTAAACTATAAGACGATAATCATTCGATTATCAGTCAAATCGAATCAATACTAAGTTTTAGGATCTGGATATTATATCTAATATCTAAATAATCGGCAAATAGTTTAATAGAATGTATGATATTACGGTTTAATGTCCATTTTTATCCGTGAAATCATGAACTTGAATCGAGATGACGAGACGATTTTTATCAAGAAAACAACAGAGAGTGTGTCTTTGTTGAAGAAGGTAGCAAGCAATTCTTCGAATTGATTTAAAAGTCTACTGAGAGCTTAGTCAACACAAAAAGTCGATGACCATATCGAAGTTTTGCCGGATCACTGAACAAGTGTTCTACTACTACTGGATTCAATTACACCTGTCTCCTCAAGTTACGAGGAAAGAGTTCATTCAAATTGATTTCACGTGGGCGTTCATTAAGTGACCGGAAATAATATAGTTGAAAAAAACGTGATTAAAATCAGGTTTTTAAATAGTGATGTTAAATTACACTATTTAAATTAATTAAATCCACGAAGAAGTATCAAAGTCTTTTAGGAAAATGAGAAATACATTTATAGACTGTAGTTTGTTAAAGGGAATGCTATTTTAAGATACGAGATCATTATCTTATGAAACGACAAATTTGAAATTCCTTTTTTCACTGGTTTGCACAAAGAAGTTTTTTTATCCTTTGCAAATAGTGACAAAACATCCTTGACCCAAAATTTCTTCACCCATTATTTAACTTTAAGTTATATGAATAACAGCATGTTAGCACGAGAGCACAACAAATAATACATTAGATTCATTGAGACATTTGACTTGTCATGAATATTATGTAACAGAATCAAATCTTTCAGTACCTTTGAATTTTTTCTAATTTATTTCAAAAGACATTTTATATTTATGACCTTTTGAGATTTGTGATGACACTCAATCAGAACAATTTTTATATGCGTTTTTAATTCCATTAGGTAATTCGTGAAATTAATTAACTGTCTCCCTTGCGGATATTTCATACTGTTATTATACATATATTTTCTAGCTGGACGACGTTATTAATTAAGGAGAAAAGCATTGAAGCTTCATTAATTATATATTACCAGCAACGCGATAATTCATAAGCACAATGATATGCTATTCAATTTCCTTGCCAATAGATTGACAATGTCGGCGATAAAAATAGATGCATTAAAAAAGGAAGTTTTATTGTTGAAGAGATTATTATATCCACAGGCTTGAACATTTTTTTTGCGTCAAAAATTTGCTTATGAGGAACGAAGCAAATTCACATGCATGTGTGAAAGTCCTTTAAAGAGCGTGTAAAAGGGTTCATTGTGAATTCGAAAGTACTTTACTTGCTCTTGTACTTTCACATGAATGTGCACTTGTACTTTTTTATGAGCAACTACTGTGCAATCCAGTCGGTGAAATTTGAAACACTTCATGTTCTGAGTTAGCTTTGCACTCAAAATCATCATTTTTTTAAATAAGGGGTTGACATTATTTTCTATTGATCCCAATTTACAGAAAGCTTAATTTAATTAGTTCTTCTCATAAATCGGACCATATTTGGAATGGTTTTAGTATACTAAAACCATTCAAAGAATAGTTCATAAAGTCTCTCCTTTTATTATTTTCTGAACTGCCAGATAATTTCAGAGGCGATTAAACATACTTTCCAAAGATATGTGTTCTTGTTAGGAAAAATAGAAAAATGCTGGTGTTAATCTGTTGCCCCAGCCAGGTTGGCACCGCATGGACAATTTTACGTGCAATACGGGCGGAAGGAAGAAGGCGCGTGGGCAAGTAAGGGTAGCAGAGGGATGAAAGGGGATGGAATGGTTTGCGGCAAATAGCGCTGCCGCGTTAATATCGACCCAAGCCCTGGGGCCTCCATTTTGCTTGGCCCACATACAACACCATACTGTACTGCACTGTACTCAACTCTATAGCTGTATTTTACCTGCACACAGGAGCGTACATCTCAGGGGAGGGTGAAGTCACCAAATTATTAGAGATTCCTCTCTTCATCCCCCACACATTACTGCTTTTGAACTCTCTTATCCCTCATGTTACACAAAACTTCAAATTGCATTCTCTGCATTTCACATACATATAATTGTCATTTTTATATGAAAGAACATTAAAAAAAACATTTTTGATTTTTTAATGATTTTTTTTTATAAACTTGTTTCACATTTGTTTTATTTTAAGAGACTGTTTCATTTGTTTTATTTATATAAGAGACTGGGTCTCTTTAGTGCATTCAAGAAATACAAACAATAAATCTTCAAAACTGAGCTACTTGAAATTAAAATAAAATACCCATCATAAATATAAGAAAATATGGTAATCACTTTTTATGCTGGGAATTTTAGATCAGATCTAAATAGGAATTCTCTTTTTATTCACAGTTGTGTGTGAAAATAAGACTTGAAGTATTTCGCGAAGTGCTCACGTCCTGCTTTAAATTAAAGTCCTTGCTCTCGTGTGCACAGGCAAGAGGCCAAGAGGTACTCAAAGACCGGATAGGGGCCGGATTCTAGGGTTTATCAAAGCTCGCCTCATTATCTGGTGTCCAAACTTTATGTTTAAATCATTAGACACATGCAATGAGATAAAAATCATTGCCTTAGCAAAAAATATGTTTTCAAAAAGTGCTTCACTGATTCAAACTAAGAAAGTGATTAGTTAAGATTGTAGTAATTGCTAAAAGATCGGAAGTGAATCTAACAGAATAGTATGAATGGAAAGAGGCGTATGAAAGAGTGTTTGTCGTATTAAAAGGTCAAGAAGTCTTTGAAAGAATCACGTGAAGCTTAGCCATTTATTCATATATTCTGTATCCGACTGAGATTGAGAATTGATATTACTCAGGCCAATTGTGCTGTTCTTTTCAAGTTCTCCCTTTTTTTATACTCGTACCATTTCTTTCATTTTCTACCCTTTCGTTTCGAGTATCTGAGCGAACTGGGCCAATCGGAAAAGTTCTCCAAAGCGGAAAATATAGATATAGATGTGTTTGCACGTACCTGTGCGAATATGTGTTTGATAGGGTCGCCAAGGCATTGTGGATGGGTTGAGAAGTTGAGTTCTTTCGTCAATGCGGCAAGAGTTAACCTTCTGGAAAAAGAGAGAGGAAAGAGAGAGAAGGAAAAGGGATTTTAAAAATTATTATTCTTTCTTAAGTTTTCTGTGACATATACTCTTTAAATCTGAAGTAGTCAAGTTTCAGAGGTTGGCAAAATCAAAATTGCTTGATTCCTTCTTGGTACCTCTATTGTAAAGCATTCCTCGTAACTGAGAGCAATTAAATCAAGCAGAATATCGAATTTTACTCTTTATAGCAGATCTTATAATAAATAAGATTATAAAATGAGTAGATGAGCTTTTAGAGATGCAGAGGGAAAAGTTATAGTCACTTAGTTGGTTTAAGCAAGTGCAGTAGAGAATCCTTCAATTTGACTGCACTCCCATTAAATAGTGCACTGCACGTGCTGGAAATATAAGTGCCATTTGGTCTTTCTTCATCTCACAAAACCTGAACACATGACTTTGTCGTTTTGCCGGCCGGCACATTTAATTAAGCGCTAATGAAATGGACGTGTTGTCGACAATACGACGTTGCTCCTCAGTTGACCCAGTTTCCAAAGCAGCGATAGCTAATTTAAATGTCACCAGCATAATTCGTCACAGAAAACAAAACAACTGCTCTAGTATAACTTTCTTCTTAAAAGTGAAAAATTTGTTTCTGTAAGTGATTAGGTAAAACAAAATTTGTTTTTAGAAAGGACAGTTTTTTCATCTGGGTAAATTCTGTTCAGTAAAAGATAATAGTGCTTGATAATAGCAGTTATTAAGAGATGTTAGTACATAGATAAGAACTTTAATCCTTTCAACTCGTTTAAATGACATTATCCAAGTTTCACATGCTAATGGACATGAAAACACGGAAACTAAAATCATCTGGCGTTTAATTGGGCATGAAAACACATATTTTAACAAAAGTTTACTTCTCTAACTCTTCTTCTTCTTACATCAACATCCACATCCTGATCTAATTCGAAGTCTGAATAAAAAAGAGGATTGAGGAGTTGAGCACTTTAATGTCCTTCACCTATTTACTCTCATGGAGACCTTACTTTATTTACTTTATTTACTCCCTGAAGACCTCGGGGGAATTGACGCATTGTGACATTTTCATTCAAAAATTTGTGGTCGTGTTTTGTGATTTATAAAATCCCGAATTGTGTCAACAGACAATTTTTAGAAGATCGCTGAAATTGAAAGTGCTAGCTATTAGAAATTTATTTCTGAACTTGATTTATTTTTTGAATATCTGGTCTCAAAATAGGAGAGAGTTAAAATAATATTACGGATAAAAATATATTCTTCATTTCATGAAGTGGTACATTTTGCAAGCTCTACCTTTTTATAGAAGATTTCTATTTTATTATAAATTTCTATTAATACTTTGTAGAAAATCTATTTTCAGATAATTTGTTTACAGGTCATTTTGTAATAGAATCTTGTGATGTAAAGATATTTATTATTTAATGTAGGTCGCGATATGAAAAGAGATCACTAATTTACATATAAGGTTCAACGATCCTGGCTTGAATACAGAGTGGATTTGGAGCTATGCCATTTCTAGCAGACGCGTATTTTCGTTAGAACATAATGAATATTTTTTTGCTTTGAGTAAAATTATGAAAAAAATTCTTCCAGAGAGACTGCAAATACAGATATTTTATGTAGATTTCTTATATGTATTTGTAGATTTAAGTCAAGTCTGATTATTATTCAAAATTAACGAAAAATTATATTTTTTTGTTGCAGGTGAGTTATCTTCAAGTCTCTAACGATCAATGATACCAGGGTGGATAAAAATCTTTATAATTGATAAAATCATACTGATTATTAAAAATGTATAGTCAATCACGAAGCAGAAGATAAAGCTTCTAAAATACTGAAAATGGACTTCTTACACTTTAGAAGGTATATACAGTTTGCATATTATATATATTTTGGAAAGATTGTGAATAATAGCGTCAATTTTAGCAAATAGTAGTGCAAAATTTTCAATTTAAGCAAGTGTTGCATTCCTGTATAAATGTATGAGTCTAGCCTATTGCATAATGGAGGAAAACATTTTTTGTACTTGTGGCACACCTAAACTCTGACCTACATAAGATAGGACAGGTTAGCAGGGAAACAAAGGCACCCTATATCGATCTTTCAACCGCTTAACTGGTTTTTGTTCCCTGGGTACTTTTGAATTGACGAGCCACCAATGAATGCAGATTTACCGGTTCGTCTACTATGTATAATACGTATCTATTATGAGATTTGTATTTCAATCACTCGACCTTCAGATCCATAATTCTAGGTCGACGACTTCGTCTATATAATTTCTTCTGAATGAAAACTCTTATAAAACTAACAATTTTTATAATTTGTGTATAGCATTACTAGTTGATTTTTCTTCTAAGTCTAATCCTGATTCTGAGGTATAAAAATAAAAGATTGACATGTATTTCCATAAAGTTTACATTTGCATAATGTTCACTCTACATCTCTGCAAAAAGGCTTGATTCCACTTCACACCAAATTCTATTAAACATTGTTGTCCCTCCCTTTCATCCGCTTGCAGTCCAGATCGTGTGAATGTAAACCACTTGTAAATTAGAATGTAAAAAGGAGACCGGAAGTCAGTTTATCGATACTGATTCGTTGACCCGCTCTGATAAATTCATAGGTCGGCTAAATACTAAATTAACCAAGCAGGGTGGCTGACAATGACACTGAAGTGTTATTTCCGTTCCCCTAAAGTCGACATAAGGTGGGGCGACATTTTATTACCAGATGCCAGGAAATCTGTATTGATGAAGGAAGTCTAACTGGGTCACTGACGAAAGCTTCCACCGCCTTCATAATCAATCTAGAATTCCTCAATCGCTTTTTCTCGATCTCTTGTTGATGCAACATCTAACTTCTCTCCCAGCATTGACCTTGTAATTTCAACCACTAACCTTGTAATTTCAACACTGACCTTGCATTGTCTCTTCAAAAACTTGAAAAAATCTCTTTCCGGAAAATTTCAATCATTGTTGCTGATGTCTTTAGGAAAGTGTGGTATATATAAAAGTTAATTAACTCACTGATAAGTAATTGTTGAAAGGCCTTGGTGGGCGATGGTATCTGATTTAGGGAGAAGGGGTGGTCTCAGAATGCCATTTAGATTTTATGGATTCGCCCTTGTTGATAAGGTGAAGTAACATATAAAGTGAAAAAAATATAAGAGATTTTCTATCGACCCACCCTTGAGATTAAAAACTTCTCTAAGAAATGTTCTTCGCAAGGTTCTTCTGTAAACTCCTTCTTATAAAATCTTTCAAAAAGCTCGATTTTATTATGTATATACCATTTATTATGCATATCCAAAAATCTTCCCATACCTAGCAGTTTTTTTATCAACTTAATTTAAAAGATTATATAATTGCACAAGATGTTTTTACAAATTTTTTAACGATTTACTTTTTTATAGTCTCTGGATAATTCATAACCGTATATTTTAATTCGCGGTGACATTTAGCTGGATAAAAATAATTGGAAAGCTAATAAAAATGTCGAGATATTTGAGAATCGCGTTGAATCGTTTTATGTGCAGCATTTAATAGTTTTGAAATCATGGGCATGATGTCATTCGTAGTCCATAATATGTGCGAGTACTTATGTAAGAACGGCATACGTGTTGGCATGGTGATCTGGCCTCGGTCTCCGGTGTACTTTTATTATCGCTGACCACGCGAAAATATCTTTTCTTTTTTCTTTTTTTTTTTTCAGCGAGGGTGCGCCTGAAACATGCAAAGTGCAGGCAAATCTTTATCGCCAACCTCATTCGTGAACTCTACAATTTACGCACAACTACATCGTGCGTTCGAAGCTTCATCAACTTCTGTTATTGCTTTTTTATTTATTTTTAGCATGATTATCACTTGCGCTCTTTTTTAAAGCTGAGTGTGTCCTCAACTGTGACCCAAATTAGCTAGGTAGCATATTAAATAGTGTCGGATTATTAGTTTAATGAATCGAGGATATTAATATCTTTTTCTCTTTTCTGCAGTCTTGAAATGATTACAGTCATTACAGTTTGAAGTTTTTCATGGTCAATAGTTTGAATTACAAATTATTTCATAAGTGTATTTGTTTCCTGCTACTTATTTACAACCTAATCTGTAAAACAATCATATAGTTGTGCACTAGAGAATTATCGAGCACTATTTCACTATGATTTTATTTATAGCCAGCAGAGACTCAAGGTTCTCAATTTCTCGGAATTTATTAATTATCATAGGTGTAGTATGTAAAATATATGATCGTGTATATGGTGTCAATTAACGGCATTTGACATCAATTGTCAAATGGTCGCGCTTATGTATTTACTGATGTCGCGGTCAAAGGGCGTTACAGATGACCGAAATTGATGTATTCTTTATAGCAATCACGAATAGACTGCAGCTATCCTCTTTGACCTGAATTCTTTAATTCGTTTTCAGAGGGTCACGTGTTAAATTCTGACTCAGGTTTAAGATTTAGGTTTGAGAAAGGAAAGTACTTTTACGGCAAAGCATATACATACAAATTACGCTTGAATCATTTCTTCTATATATTCAAATCACTTTAGGAGTATGTAATTATACTGTAAAGCTAACCGCATCACGATTTTGTGGTGAAGCGAAACTCACATCTTTTTATTCTATTGTTTAGCATTTCTTGAAAGCTGAATAATCTATCTTCTCATTTTAAAAGAAAGTTTAATCAATCGTAACATCAACATTTAACCAAATAAAAGCCTGCATGGTTTTTGGGCAAAGGAATTTTAGGGTGAATGTCCTGATGGTCATATTTTTTAATCCAGCCATTCATGGAGAGTTAATTCTTAATCTACCAATTATCTAGACTTTTCATAACGGCACGGTCCAGTGGTCTCAACTCTCGACAAGAACGAGGTCCTGTGACAGCACTGGCCGTGAACTACGCCTTTCACTAGCCTTCGCCTCGTTTCTGGCTAGTCACTGAACTATAAAACACGCTGTGATAATTCGCTGAGATAATCGCCCACTACACAGAAAACTCGAAATGACATCAAGCTTCTCCTCGTAATCATCGCGTTTCGATAAAATAAATTAAACTTCACTATCCAGTCAGCAATTATTCCGAGTAACTTGGAGGAAACTCTTAAATCACTGAATCTTTTATGCTTTGATTTTCATCAGAAACTTGATGACCAGGCGAATTCAAATTGAAATTAAACCAAACTTTGGTTGGCTTATTGAGTGTTAGGCTTCTCTTTAAAAGTCATTTTACATGTTTCTTATAAATCATACAAATTGAATCTAAATCAGTCAGAATCTTTCTCGAACGTTAATCTGATATTCTGATGAAGTCGAAGATTCGAAGACAGTGATCGCGTGAGTTCAAATTACAAGCAAGCCTCAAAGTGGACACGAAGCCCTGTTATCTAATTATACGCTAAAAGGTAGAACCATACTTATTTTGGTTACCTTTAGGCCCGCTTGTCATTTCTATTTTTATCTTAACCTGCTACGTTAATGAACTCGACCGAATACGCATGTGCCTTGTGCATCAAAGTGCGAATAAAGCGCAGGTCAAAGTCAGATACCACATATATTGTTATCTATATATATGTCACATATCGTAGGATCGATTTCACATTTTTGGAGGTAAAATATCTTCTATAACATATTTGAATATATCGTCCCAATTCAATTTCATAATATATTTGAAAATTTCATAGAATGTTAGATTTTGTGTTATTGAGTCTATCATTTATAAAAGAATTGATGTTACCATACATAAAAATTTAAAGTGATAAAAATACTTGTTACTTCAATATTTCTAGATTTAAAAATTATTTCACTAGGTATGTAATGTTGTATGGACTGTCAATATTTTTTTAGCAACAGAAGAGCAAAAACGAGATAGTTTTTATTATTATATAAAAACGATCACGATATTTTTTCCTATAATTGGAAGGCAAAAAAGTGCTGAATCTTTACTGTGATTCGTGAGGGGTAAAATTACCAATTTTAGTTTCCTGTCTTGGCCACTGTAAGAGAGATTAATGATCAATTCTCTCGGGTTACTGCAAAGCGCCAGATATCTATTTACGTTTTGTTTTCGCAATACGAAAGTGAAACTACCTGTCAAGTGACTTCCCACATTAGTGTCGTGTTATTGACCGAAGTCTGTTCATGGGCGGATCCAGGGGGGGGGCCACGGCTTCTTGGCCCCCCCCAAAAGCCCAGATTTGATATTTTCACGCAGCTTATAAATAAAAAAACTTGGTGGAGGGGGAAGGGTAATTATTTCGTGGCCCCCCCCAAAGCCCTTGTCTGGATCCGCCTCTGAGTCTGTTGCAAATCAAAAGCCCACATCGTCTCTTTCAAAGAATTATAATTTATGACGTGCATTCAAACACATTGTTTTGTCTTTCAATTCTCAAAAGATATTTTCTGCTTATACGCGAAGATCTTGCAAAATACGCTTCAATGTAAATAGATTTTTTATTATAAAATGTTGGGTGTTGGGCATCAGCATATTTCATGCCATGAGGATCAAGGACTCTAAAAATATAGAAGGCCGATTTATTTAATAATAACGGATTTCCGGTATTTTTATAAATAATAGGTCTAGTGAATACACTTTTTCTCACGTATAAGTCAAGTTAAGAACTTGAGAGTTGGGAGTTGAGCATGTCGTAAAGATAATTGGATAACTGGTAATGGCGGGCTCATTTAGATGGATTTACGTGCGCTTCTTGTAATTGAAGTAACTCCCTGCGATAAGAATCACCGTCTTTGATCGAGCCCTCGACTTGCAGACACGAAATCGCGATCGTCGGTATATAACAGAAAGTTTCGTTGTCCCGACTTATGACCAACATGAAACGTGATAAGCGCCGAGCTTAATTGAAAAAGGAGATTCCTCGTGCTCAGTCAAATGCAGTCAACCGTCCACAATCGAAACATACTGTCGGTCCACCCGCATGAAACCGTTTCCTCAATTCGGGTATACAATTCTCATGGACATCGAATTTAATCTTTGAATATTCATTTTATGCAGCCACATGAAATAAAACCGTTAAAAATGATTTTATCAAGCGATGGTTATACAATTTTGAGAAGAATTTCCGAGCTTTGCCTTCTTGAAAGATTTTATAGTTGGATTTCATAGTTGGATTTTAAATTTCCAATTCCTTCAACGCCATTAGAATAGCAAATATCGATCACCCGATCAAATCTCCCTCTAAACTTTAAATTCGGCGTCAAATTTCATTCTTCAGAACGAAGCAAATAAATATTACATTACGCGGTGCATGTGACATAACATTTCTCGATTGTGCAAGACTCACACTTGCTATGGTGACAGGTCAATGATCCAACATGAAGTCAGGATACAAATCGAATAAAGAACTGCATTCGCAGAACATGTAGGCAGAAATATGCATAAATGTTTAATATGTTTAGTATCTACACAAAAGTGTGTACATTTTGAATACACGTGTGTTTTTCGCCACAAGAATCACTCTGAGGATCATAAATTCATGTACCTTTACATAATTAATGACCGCCCTGTCTGGTTTACCCGAGACTTGGTCAACGCACTTTCTGCATTGTATCTCGCCATTATTTGTTGGGCTGCAATGAAAGCTGCTTTGTTTGACATAAAACTGTTTAGTTAAAATAATTGTTTTGATTTTTTAATTTTGATGTTTGTTCATTATTTTCCAAAAGAGCTCAACTTCACACCTTCAACTTGTCTCTTATATTTTGTATTCGAATGTGAATAAAGTTGCGAACGTTCAAATGAACGAAATATTTTTTTCAAATTATATTTTATCCAGAAATATTGTGCCAACTAAAAATAACAATTAGGGTTACAAGTTTATTTCATTTTTTATTATTTTAAATGTAAATGAATCAATATTTAAAAACTTTTTATAGTTACAAATACAATCAATACAAAAATTCGTTCATTTGAACGTTCAGAACTTTTCAATCATGTATTCGACTACTATGTATACTGTAAGTGTGAATAGTAATAAGTAATATATAATAAGTATAAATAAAGGCTCTTGAGCATAAGTATAAAGCGCATAAATGCGTATAAGGCCTGAAAGAGTTGTATGATCAAAGCTTCTGCTATAAGAAACGCAGATTGCAACTTTGCCAGTTACTTTGGGTCAATAGCGATCAGAGTAGTAGTACAGTGTGTTGCAGTCTTGAATAATTATTCGCTGCCAGCCAAATGCTTGGCGTCCATTCATTGAATCACGTACTGAAACTGAATTCAACAGCGCAAAGACCCACAATGTTAAAAAGGAAGCTGTCGAGACAATCGGCCCGGACCCTATAGTTTGTAATATATTGTACCAACGCCATTTTATCACATGGACTTTACTATTCCTCGCGATTCAATTGCGCGAGTTGGCCGCGACACAGTTCTTCATGCTTTCTTCTGATTTAATATATCCAATTCATCAAAATGGACTAGATAGACATTGAATATAGATATTGATAGATATGGATTGAAAATACTGATTCATGTACTAAGTACTGATCCATGTACTATATACTGATTCATATAAGCATCTCAAGTCAGGACGACATTTGTCCTCGAAGTGTAAAAATATTACATTTTTATAGCTCCCGAACGGGTTTCAGGATACTCTGGGCGTGTAAAAAAAGAGTCGTTGGGTGAGAGCTTCACAAAACTTGAAACGTTTTGTTATGCTGTGTTCCTCATGAGTGTAAGACTGTACGAGTGTCCAGTGGCCACTAGAGGCAAGAATGTAAGAAAGTATTTCAGGTGAATCAGTGTTGTGAGGGCCATATATGAACATAGACGTCCATTTCTTTTATAAAGAGTGAACACGTCTGCAGGTCTGGTTTGCCGGTCGCTTGGTCACGCTTCAGAGCCGACCTCACTTCTTCTGTCTTCAGAACTCCGCGTCCTGCTGCAGTCAACGAACTCCACTCTCAGCAAAGCAAAAAGAACAAATCATTGCTCAATCTCTGTTTTCTCTTACCAAAATATAAATCTATTTAATCCAAAACGTAGTTTTGACACCATGATGTGGCACTATCTTCAAGTTGTGCGTTTCAAAAAGAGGATGTAATTTAAAATGAAGAATTGTGAAGAACAACAGTACAAAAAATATCTTTCAGCTGTAGAAGTTACAAAAAGAACCTTTAGTTTTTAGACATAATATAACTTGTTTGTGTGGTAAATGTGAAGCTAATGGATATGTTTTCTTTTCTGTTGCAGGTTGGTCTTTTTCAAACATACTAGAAATCTTCTACCATGAGGTTTTGTAAGTCTGATAATGAATTAGCCTATTCATAATACTCATGAATCAAAATTTGAAAAAGGTGAACCGGTACCAAAATTGCAGTGTCGAGTCGTCTGAATGATAAAAAGTATTATAAAAAGAAAATCGTAAAGATTGAAATGTTCGATTCTGGGAAGAAGTTGGTTAAAAAAACATCTCCGGGGGTCCTTCTTGAATTGAGAATGTTTTTTCACAGATTGAGTATTTGTCTCGGTGGGCAAAAATAGCGTGACGTGTATTTTCGCCGTGAAATATAAATTCACGGCCGCGTGTCCGAACGATTGCGATACTTCAACTGGTTCAGCACGACTTGTTCCTATCCCAGGTTTATCCCGCGATCTGGACTCTCTTCTCTGCAGCCAGTCTTTAGGATCACTATAGTTAGCTGGCGCGTAGTGACTACAGTCTATAGTTAGTCTGCCGGGGAATGTGAGAAGCCGGCAAGTTATTGTTACAACATCCTTTCTCACAAGGCTTGAGAGGAAAAGTAAACAATAGTAATCCAATCAATTCAGTTTACTTCCTGAATTCTTTAATACTAGAAAAATTTACTTCTAAAACTGATCTAGAATATTCAGAAACATAGCATTGGCCAATTAGAATGAATCTATAGAGGGGCATAGCACATAGTTGCAGGGTAAAGGTGTTTTGTAGCCTTTCAGTTAAAAACAAAGAGCATTCGATCAAACCGGAACCTTTCATTAAATTTTGACACCCCGAATTATAATGATGGCGTGGGTTGGTAACGTGAGAGGTTTAATGGTACGTGGTTTGTGTCGTCTCTGCTAACTTGCTATTTATATCAGTGACGGTGCAAGCAGGGTTTATAATAACCATTCACGATGCTGTATAATTTCACCTCGTAAGATTCTCTTCCTTGTACAATCATCGTCACGACCTTGTACAGTCACAATAAATATCTCAGCCTCTTCGATTATCGAATTTTTATATTGCGGGAATAGGATTCTCGTCTATTTTTATTTGAACCTGATAAACGATACTATTTCTGTCCTATTGGATAATTGAAAGTCAGAGTGAGAAAGATTTGTTTCATCATTTACAATATTTCTTCCTTTCCTATATTTTTTCGGAGGAAAAACAATAGCAGAGGCTTCTAGATATTTAAATTTGCATTGAAATTGAGGAAGCAAACAATTGTATTGTTGCAACTTTATGCTTGTACTCACGCAATGTGTCATAAGTCTCATCATCGTGTACTCATGTGTTTTCCAGTCAACATGACTAATGCACAAGTTTAACAATTAGATAAATTGTTTGAGTAATTTAAATTATGAAATGGGGTTGTAACTATTCAAAGCGCCAATCTGAGAGGTTTACCACTACTGAAAGCGACTATTCGAAATTAGTCATATAAAAAACCCTTGAAAGTGGATGACGTGTAATGAAATCTGATTAATTAGATTAAATACATAGAAAGTAAATTAAATCCTATCAATTTTCAAGATTAAATGTCATGAATTTCGAGAGAATGTCTATTTCTTACTAGGGACGTCATCACGGGATGAAAAACACTTTCTCGGGAATCTAAAGTTTACGAATTCATTCGAAAACTCTAGTTTGAAATTTAGAACACCTTCTGCACTAGAACAAGGACGAGTATCATAAAAGCAAGAATTATTGGTAATTCGGTCAGTCCGTTTTGACGGTTTTTACGTTGCGTTATAAAGTTTTAGTACATAACATAAATGTTGAAATCTGTAATACAGTTTTTGGTAAAATTTTACTGGTGAACCGTTAACTCTTCTTTGATGTATCCAGGACGAAAACAGTGTTAACGATTCTCTTTGATTTTACTGCTTTTATTATTATCATCTTACTTCATTAAGTAAAATATAGACAAAAGCATGTGGTAATAGAATCATTTTAATTTTCTGCACCGTGAAAGTAAAATTTTAATGTGTAAAAATGAAATACAGGACCACATGCTTCTTAATAAGCTACGTTCTTGTGAACATCAATCACTTTATTATACTTAGAGTATGCATGCCGTGTTTATAGATCTTGATTATTTTACTAATGACTGCGGTCAACGAATTCGTTTATTTTTGGTCAATACTGCCTTGATTTGCTTCTTCATTATTTGAAGAACAGACAAGCACTTGTACTCTTTTCTGTTTACATTCTACTACCACACTTGATTCATAAACTCGTTTGAATGAAAAATAAATTGAATTGCATATATAAGAATGTGAAAAGCAATGATCTCAAAGATGCATTTATAAAAGAGATTTTCGAGACACATTCGAAGGGCCCAAAAACCTTGACAATGGCATCAATCATTTTTAGCAACCTACACAAGTGTACGCCCAAAATTCTCCTTTCTTCTTAAGATGAAGAATCATAAATCATAATGTGCATGTATAAAAGAACGTTACTCATTCTAATAAGATGCCATGCTGAAAAAAATATAACTATGTGGGCAGAGATGATCGTTTAATAAATAAACGATTCTTATTTGTGATAAATTGTCCTTGACCACAATATTCGGGAATCTGTAATTATTATTTAAAAATCAATTTTAGTGCAAGAGGCGTTTTATGAAAAAACTGATTTGCTCTTTGATATTAAGACATTTCCGAGGACATTTCCGCATTAGATGACCCTGGTACTATATTTTTTTGAATAGTCGAGTAACTTTTTACAGGTCATCTTAATAATTCTTGATTACGGGCATTATACGTGGGTCGTATTCAATTATGAGAACGAATCACAGTAGAGCACGACCCTCGGTCTGGCATTCTTTCACGTCACCATTGCCTGCCGGAAGGATTACTTATAGTGTGACATTATACTAGATGCATGGCCTTGAGCATCTCTCGTCATACTTTAATTTTGACTTTTGACTCACTTTTTGACTTTCCTCAAAGAAAAAGCCTTTCTTCTTTAAGAAAACAAGATATTTTTATCTTTAGAAGAGTACTAAAGTCAAACAGGTCGATTCAATAGTCGTTTCATAAAATTTGGTTAAAAAAATACAATAGAGGATACAATTAAATAAGAATCCATTAGAATAATATGATCTATTATATTAACTAGCCTCGAGAGTACATTTTACATTTTTATGATCGCGTAATATTGCTGTCAATAAAACTTCCGGCACTAAACACATGTTTATTATGCATGTACTCGTGTAAATTTTTCCAACACAATACGTCGCCCCGAATTGATGAATATTCAAATATGTATGGAAATTTCTAACGTCCTTGAGAAGACCCTTAAATGATATTTGAATCACTTACGATTAAATATCGACTCAGTTGTTTATCTGATTTAATTTTATTCAAAATTATGGGCTGCAGAGCTGGTAATATTGTTACTTGAATCAAAAACGCATCTGAAAGTGTTTTTCAACTTACTGTAATAATATTTGATGACATGAACTGAAAACAAAGAGATTAGAGATTTGTTTGGACAGATACTTGTTCGGAAGCCATTGGTCTTCCAGATTTGCTTCGCCCTTGGCACTATCGAGCGACATCAATCCAAAGTCGCGTGGGTGCTGAGAAATACACACTTTCTGTCTTTCTGTCTGCAATTTACGTGTGTGATTGTGTGTTTAAACTTGAACTTGTATTGAAACTTGCATTCTTCTATGGGTTCCCACATTAGGTCAAAAACAAAGGTCTTGGTCTCATGCAATATTGTATGTACGTGCATAAATTCATATCTTCTTAGAAAAAGAAGTAGCTTCACTCCACCTGCAATCTTCAGCTTTGAACATTTCTCGTATTAAAAAATTACGATTTTTCGTAGTGCAAAAAACTACAAAAATAGGTTCAGACTTCAAACTATGGTTCACGTTCAAAAGTCGTCTAGTCTAGTAATTTCAAAGAGTAATGGCCAGGGTGTTTTGACATCAGAGAGCACATTCAAACAGCTATATACAAGTGGGTAAGCCTCTAAGTGAGGGGGAGGCTTAGATTATTTAAAAGCTTGTCTCTTTAGTGAAGGGATACCCTTTTTCGCAAACACCCACCGTCTTCCAAGTACTGAATGGTTACCCTCAAGATCGTCGAGGGCAATGGCACCTGGTGGGAAAGTAGAGTGCGAATTCCTGAGCAATTTTTCGACAAATATTTTTTTATAGGATACATGATCGAAAGCTGATCTACTCCTCTCATTTTCTGATTTTGCGTTTATTTTGATCTTGAAAAATAATCTGTATAGAAAATCTAAAAGTTTGTGTGTATATTTCTCGTTAAACGATTATTCAACATTTTTGCTAAATTTAGGCAGTAATATTTTAGCTTGTGAATATCAAACGTAAAATTTGATGTAGATTTGAAGGATGTTACAGGATTGCATAATCGTATTATGTAAGTTATGCCGACATTTACAGACAAGGCTTTTGACGATTTTGTGAATGTGTAGTTGTTGTGAGTCGTTACTTGTGCTGTCAGTAGTTGAACTATGTTCATAGAAGAGCTATTTTATTTGTTCCAAGAATGGTTTATGTGTCATTGCCCATTTAAAAAATAATAACACTTTTATAGAGGGAGAACTTGATGAAATAATCATACACCGTAATGAAAGTATTACATCATAAGTATAAATATAAAATTAACAGATAAGTTATACTTATATATCTGGACAAATGAGAGTAAGCCATTTTTAAGGATGAGTTTGAAATCATTTGAAGTAACTGACATATCTGCCTTCTTGAGTTTCTGTACTCGTCCCTGGCACGAAAGATTTAATTTCGCTTGATAAGAAAGTGTCGAGTTGAGAACTAGAGGAAAAAGAAGTTAGTAAAGTACCAGAGATAGATTCGCTCTCCTTTGACTTGAAGACTGGCCTCCTTGTTAATCGATGTTCAGTTCTTTCATATAGTCTTCAACTATGTCCTCGAAGATTGAATGGAAATCGTAAAAATTTCTCCCGAATAAAAAAGTAACTTTTTAGTATTAAAAAATTCTTTTTTATTATTTTCTATTTCAAGATTATAGTGCAATGTATTGATTTAGCTTCGTGTACGTCATGTTTTCGATAATGACTTCTTTTAATCGTAACGTATGTACTTATCATGCGAACACTTGTACTCATTACAATGACTCATTGATCATGTAACGAATGAATTAAATTCTCTGTGTTGAATTGAATAATTGCGGAGATCAGTTCAGCATAAGGCAGATTATTTATTTACTTATTTATTTTAACTCAGATACTATCGCTGATTTTAAATTGATTAAATGAAATTATTACATGCTTAAATACTAGTATTTAGTTAAATTGACTCAATTACAAAAGAACTAAAATTGATTTTCCTGCTTCTACTAGAATTTCAAACGAGAATATCTCGTCACTCTGATTGATATTGATTAAGTGTGTGAATAACAGATGAATTTTTCTTTGCGGCTTTGAAGTTACGCAAAAGAGTGGTTGGAAGGTTGGTGAAAACATAATTGGAGAACTCTTTAAAAAAAGAACTTCATTACGTAGAAATGCTTTATCGGAAATTTTCGATTAAGCTTTATTCTTCTACATCTAGCCAATTTTTTCCTCTTTTTTCCTTTGAGAAATCTACTAAAATTCAGCCTTGACACATGGACTTAGTTTCTCGCTTTTATTCAGAATATAAAGTATATATCCATCTTGTGTTTTAAATTTGCCTTGGTTATTGGAGTTCTTAACATTTTTTTGTCGACTTTTTCTGCCTGGTACACGAAAGTGCTGTTGCATATTATACACGTGCATGACAGCTGGTGGAGAATGATAAAACACGCAGAATCCAACTGTACAAGTTAAACCATCTAAAACTGTATTGCAATACATATATTCATGGATTAAACCAACGCAACGAAGCTCTTTTCTCGCTTGCGTTATAAATAATCCAAAGCACCACTCAACTCGTTCAATGGCGACAAACCTTATAATTATTATCACGGAACTTTCGTATTTTGGAATGCATTTCTTCAAAATGAATAGCCTCCTTTCCGCTTAATGGGGTTCATAATTAAAGGAGATAAGCTCAAAATACAGTTTCGCAAATTCCCTTCATTAAAGGTGTAACACAAATTCTTATCGTACAGCATTTTTTTAAAATTAAATTTAGATTATTTCTGGAAATACTTTATAGTTTTAATTTTGATAAATTATAATACTGAAATATACTTTTCACTCGAATATATATCGATCCTCTAAAAATAATTCATTCTCCAGCACGCTGCCAAATTATTTCGAACACGTTTGTAAATAATTTTCTTCGAATTTCATTTAAGCCTCGGCCTGAGTTTGTTGGATAAGAGTATAATATTGGGAGAACCATTGAAATCGAGGCCGTGGAAATTCCACGAAAGCAAGCCACGCGTTGTTTAGACCGATAAATAAACATTTTCGATTATATCGAAATCCACAAATTCTACTTTATATATTTTGTTACCAAACAACCACGCATTATATGCGATCTTTCAGTCACGAATCTCTTATTGTATATCTTTATCTTCCATCTGAAAAAATTATATTTACATTTTTGGACAGAGAGTATAAATTTATTGCGAATTAACTGTATTGTTTTCGTGACTGAAGAATTGATTACATAAATTTTGTAAGATGGAAAGAGGAAACCGTATAAAGATAGATCACTTTCAATATTGGTTTTATCTTACGAGCCAGACTCACGTCTTGAGGATATGACACACACTATAGACTGTTTTGTTTTGTCTTTAAGAAAATGCGTTTTAAATTTAGAAGACTTTGATTTTCAATCTTTGAAATTTAAAATTAAAAAAGAATTTAATATTAGAAGTTGGAGGACATATTAAAATAAACTTTTTAGTGAAGTACAACCGGGAAAACAACAATTCTGAATATTTTGTTCACACTGTATATTTTACTGGACTTCTGCATCAATTCAAACTACGCGGTGCTCACTTTTAGGAAGCCATAAGCTTGCATTGCAAATTCGGGTGTTACTATACTGATTCTCGTTAAATTAGTAATTTGCTGTTGGACGTTTATTTATATTTCCACGGGAGGGAAGCCAGACGATCTTGCAGCCTGTCGAGTTCCGCGTAATCAATACTTCACTGCATTCACAATTTCACTGGCTACACCTTTATCGTTTCTGTTTATAGAGTATATGAATATGAATATATTTCAATTTACATAAACATATGTATCTAAACATAGATACCGATATGCATAAAGTCATATATTCATAATTTTAAACACGTGGGTATCTCGAGTTTTATATTCGTAACACATATCCGCCGAACGATAAATAGCACAGTCCTAGATAACTCCTTCCCAATACAGAATTGGTGACCTTGATTAACTCAATATGAAATTGTCAAGGTGAAACTTTTCCAAGATGAAAAAAAAACATTCCTTTACAGTTTATCTATTTTAATCTGAAAAGAAAAGAGAGATTTTGCTTGTGTTTCTATTGGAAACATATGACAATTATATTTTTTACCTATATTTAAGTAAAGAATATTTTTTTATGCAAATATTTGTCCTGGGTCTACGGCACATACGTTTCACATGAACTTAGTGGATATGTGCTTCGATGTAAGGAAATAACAGAGTTCTCTCACCCCTAGAACATTTACCCCAGACTCGGCGGCGCCCCACGCGAGAACCACCAGTATAACCACTAACCAGTGAAACACCCAACCCAAACCAAACTCAGGAAAAACGGAGCCACAAACCTGAGGGGAAAACCTGTCCCTTGTTTAGCTATAGCTATTAAACTAATTGTTAAATGAATTAATTAAATTTTTCAGCACGAATTCAGCTCACCCTCAAAGAACGATTCTAGAGTCCTTTTCTAAAATGCAGTCCCTTTAAGGGATTACGTAAGAGTGAAAGTATAGACAGAATTACTGAAAATATTATAACGGGAACTGGTGAATAAATTTTCTTGTTATAATATGTATGAACCCGTCAATTCTTGAATTATTGAAATGATTAGAATTGATGGAATTCCTGAATCTCCACTCTGATAACTTTATTTATATCTATGAATATTTATAAATATCTAATATCTTATTATTAATAATTGCATTTAATAATTGCATAATTGCAAGAGAGGAAATTGTGACAATCTCATGAAACAAAAGTATTGAGAGATAAGATGCATGTATACAGATTACGAGAGCGATGATTCATGAATCGATTATTTAATGCTCGTGTATGCATATACTCTCACATAACACGGCACGGTGCACCTACACTTTTCTGATAATGAGAAAATGTGAATGAACTCCGTCTTTTTCATTTTACTCTTTTCCGAATTGAAAATAAACAAACGAGCATTTCACAAATTCCTCGAATATTTTAGAGTTATAAGAAACTCAGCAGATATCTGTATCTTGTTATGATTTCAAAATTGATGGAAACTTTTATCAAAATGTAGCTATGTCATTCTGTCAACAACAGTACTTTTACGATCGCTTGAAGAAAATTTACAGCCACTTAAAAAGTTAATTCGATTTAATTGATGATTAATTGAAAGAGGTTTCAATCTGGATTATGTGAGATTGGAGGATTTTATCTTTTGTAGATTGAATCCCGTCAATCATGTATAATAGTAGTTAATGAACGAAAGTAGGAAGCGCTTCGGATCAAGTAGAAAGAAGTATATAGATCTATTACGTGGACGCTGCTGTAATAATTAACTTTTTAACTCTTGCTTCTCTTCAGCGAGTGATAAATGTTACTTAATTCCATATACACGTATCCGCAGTTGGTACACATGTATGTGAACGTAAGAATTTATCACGCATTGAACTTACTCCTTGAACCACTTACCGTTACATACCGACCGTAGTAACATGTCTGCATTGCGCGCATTATCGTTGCACTTGAACGGTGCAATGAGTTTCTTATCTCTGAATCAGTGCGCTCATATACTAATAGATGAAAGCCTCCTCACGAATCTGCAACATAAGATTAAGTATACTAATTTCTCAAATTAATTCTCAACTTGAGAGATTAGTATCACATTTTATAAAAGCAGTTGACCTATCTCTTATAGATAATAATTAAATATCTTAAAATACCATTTATTTTTTTACTGATTAAAATAAGTAAATTTACAGTTCTATTTATTTTCTTGACATCGGCGAAAGTAGCATCAGTCTTTAAAGTCTAATTTTACTTTCCCGTACAAATAAAATTCTATTTTCACTCTTTAAAACGAACTTGGGAATGCTTGACATTTCTCACGTTTATTTATGCCTCTAAAGGCTATAAAAGTGGAAATAGCAGTGGCGTAGCAACCGGGGGGGCAGGAGGGGCAGCTGCCCCCCCGTAAGTTTGGACGGGGGGGCAATATAGTCATTTTGCCCCCCACTGAAAAACAAGTGATAGTTGTTAAAATAACTAAGATGTTTGTGATGCTTAAATGAAAATGCATTTATATATAATATATACTAGCAAACCAACACGCGCGCTACGTGCACGATTATTTATTTAATTTCTTACAACTTCAAGTCATTAAAAAATCAATGAAATTTTGCAGATTCAAATTTAGAGATTATGTTTGAAACAACAATGTATCCGAAATTTTAAGGACATTTCGTTACATCACTTTTTTTAGAGAAATATTTCAAGAAGTTTCTAGGAATTTTAATGGATTTTGACCATTTTCAAGTGATTTTTACTGGTTTCAAGAAATTTTAAGAGATTTCAAAAGCTTTCAGAGAATTTTAAGGGACTTTAAGGAATTTTAAATGTTATAATAAAATTTCCAGGAATTTTACAAGAAATCAAGAGATTTTAATAATTTTAACGGATTTTCTGATTTTTAAAAGATTTTTATAGAATTTTTAGGATTTCATGGAATGTAACGAGATTTCTAATAATTTTAATGTATTTTAAATGACATAAAGAGACTTTAAATGTTATCGTAGAATTTTAAGAATTTTAAGAAGTTTCTGGGAATTTTAAGGTAATTTTATTGAGGGATTTCAAAAGAATTTCTATACATATATGATTTTTAAAAGAATTTGTAGAATTTAAAAGCATTTCGAAGCTTGTTGTAAAATTTTAAGGGATTTTATGAGATTGTTCTAATTATTTAAAGATTTTGTACAATTTTTAAGGATTTCATGAAATTTAATAAGATTTATAAGGATTTTAAGAAATTCCAAGAGTTTTTTTTTATGAATTTATAGAGATTTTTGCTAATTTTAACTTGGATTTCAAGAGATTTATAATTTTAATGGTTTTGTGGATTTTAAAGGGATTTCAAGAGGTTTTTTGGAGTTTTAAGAAATCTTGAAGAATTTTAAGCGATTTCGAAGGTTTTCGTGAAATTTTAAGTGATTTGAAAAGTTTTCTGACTGTTTTAACAGATTTTAAGGGACTTTAAATGTTGTAATATAATTTTCAGGAATTTTAAAAGATGTCAAGAGATTTCAATAATTTTAAAAAAGTTTTATGGAATTTTAAATAATTTTGTGAAATTTTATGAGATTTCTAATAATTTTAAGGAATTTTCCGATTTTTAGAAGATTTTATAGAATTTCAAGGATTTCATGGAATTTAATGAGATTTCTAATAATTTTAATAGAGTTTAAAGGACGTCAAGGGACTTTAAATGTTATCGTATAATTTAAAGAATTTCAATCAATTTCTGGGAACTTGAAGAACTTTTCACAAATTTTAAAAGATTTTAAGAGAGTTTTATGAGTTTTAGAATATTTTATGGGGTTTAATTGATTTTAAATTTTGTTAGGTAATTTTATTGATTTCTCTAATTTTTAAAAGATTTTGTAGAATTTTTAAGGATTTCATGAAATTTGATAAGATTTATAAGGATTTTAAGAAATTCTAAATGTTGAGAAATTCCAAGAATTTTTTTTATGAATTTATAAATTTATTTCAAGAGAGTTTTATGAGTTTTAGAATATTTTATAGGTTTAAAGGATTTTAAAGTTTGTCAGGTCATTTTATTGATATCTCTAATTTTTAAAAGATTTTGTAGAATTTTTAAGGATTTCATGGAATTTGATAAGATTTCTAACGATTTTAAGAAATTATAAATGTTGAGAAATTCCAAGAGGTTTTTAGGAATTTGTAGAGCTTTTTGCGAGTTTTAATTTGGATATCAAGATATTTATGATTTTAATCGTTTTTGTATATTTTTAAGGGATTACAAGAGGTTTTTGGGAGTTTTAAGAAATCTTAACGAATTTTAAGGTATTTCGAAGATTTTCCTGAAATTTTTTTGCGCTATTAGTTTGTTTTTCTTCTTTCATCTTCAAGTAATTCAAAAGCCAATCAGGTTTGCAACAACAATGTCTGCGAGATTTTCGAGACATTTCGTGACACCACTTTTTTAAGATAGGATATGTATATGATGACTTTTTGTCATTCGAGTTTGCCCCCCCACGAAAAATTCCGTTGCTACGCCCCTGGGAAATAGAAACTACTATATTACTGATCATACAAGAGAGCAAGATCTAGAGACCTCCCGAACGTTTCGGTGACAAATAATACACGTGATGCATTAGTAAAACTTCGCATGATCTAAATTCCCTAAATAAATTTTTCAAATGCTTTATTGAAAGCTTGGAAGGTCTCTTTATTCCAGTTACTCCAAAGAGTAAATTAAGGAGAATTAGAATTCCATTTTAAAAATCAAAAGCAAGTATTTTTTATAATTCTGTCATATAATTTTTGTGTCGTATATAAAAGGCAATATACTGATGCATATAGCCTTTTGTTGACATCAAATAAGCTGAAAAACTGTTCATTCCAACTTTCTTTACTTGATGGTCTCATTAATGTCAAAACGTCCAAACGCATATTTCTTTCATCTGACCGTGTTGGCTCAAACTCGTGAATATGTTAAATTAAAGTAAATGTTTTCATTTGCTCCGATGAAAAGCTATAAAACTTCACTCGTCCCTATAATTGTGAATGAAAAAATAGTATTTGGACTTTGATTACGAGAAATAAAAAATCGAATTTATACTTCTAAGTTATTTGAAAAACTATTTTAAAATCGTTTTATTTAAATTAAATCTATTTTCTTCTGATATGTGCTAATTTCAATAATTAAAATCTTTTTTATTTTTGCAGAGTGACCCTAGCACAGCATTTTTGAGAGCAGCAAGGGCAGGAGAATTGGAGAAAGTTTTAGAATATTTAGAATCTGGAGTGGATATCAACGCTTCAAATGCTGTAAGTATTTTTTTAACGGGAAATATTTTTTTATGATCATAGAAAATTGTTTGAAAGTGAAATGGAGATCATATAACTGTATAAAGGTTCCTTTTTTTTGGGGGGGGGGGTTCTCAAAATTTTGAATTTTCGGTAAAGTACTTATACCACTTTCTTATATTTCAGAATGGATTAAATGCTCTGCATTTGGCTGCGAAAGATGGCCATATAGAAATTGTAAAAGAATTATTATCTAGAGGTGCCATCGTAGATGCTGCCACAAAAAAAGGAAATACTGCACTACACATTGCTTCTCTTGGTAAATATTTTATTAATATTAATTATTAATCGATTATATTATTTTTCCAATAATTTATTTAAAAATTTGTCAATTTTAGCTGGTCAGGAGGAAGTGGTACGATTACTAGTTGAACAAGGTGCTTCAGTTAATGTACAGTCTCAAAATGGATTTACGCCCTTATACATGGCTGCTCAGGAGAATCACGACTCCGTCGTTAAGTTCCTGCTCAACATGGGTGCCAATCAAAGTCTCGCCACAGAAGTGAGTCTTAATTACGATATCCTTTTAGGATAACAATTTATTTTAATTTTCATATTTAACTTTTTACTCGATAAATTAAAGCTCCTTTACTCCAGAAGTATTCCATTTAAAAATTTAATTACTGGATCGAATCTCTTTATAGGATGGTTTTACCCCATTGGCTGTGGCAATGCAACAGGGGCACGATAAGGTTGTAGCCGTTCTTCTGGAGAACGACACTCGTGGAAAAGTTCGTTTACCAGCTCTTCATATTGCCGCTAAAAAGGACGATTGCAAGGCAGCTGCGCTGCTTTTACAGGTTCGTTAAATCTTTATTTAGAGAACGGCCATACCATGCTGAAAGCGCCAGTTCTCGTTCGATCACTGAAATTAAGCAGTGTTGAGCGCGGTTAGTACTTGGATGGGTGACCACCTTAGGAATACCGTGTGCTGTTTGTCATTTTCGTCTCCTAAACCAACAATCTTCTTTAGTTTTCAGGATTATTTCCTTCTCATTATTTCCTTCTCATCCGACAATCTTCTTTAGTCTTGAAAACCAATCTTGGAAGACAGTAGTAAAAAATTACTACTCACAAAATAAATCTCATAATACAATTTATGGTCTTATTTTTTATATTCCAAAATTTGAGAGCAATATATCATTGCGTTTGGCCATGGTGAATTTTGATAATTTGTATACCAATTTTAAACTATTTTTTCTATATTCAATAGAACGACCATAATCCAGATGTAACATCGAAAAGTGGATTCACACCTCTTCACATTGCTGCTCACTATGGCAATGATAGAATAGCATCTTTATTATACGACAGAGGGGCGGATGTAAATTTCGCTGCCAAGGTAAACAATATTGTTCAGCAACTTATATTTGAAAAAATTGTATTTTCCTATTTATTATTAATTTTAAAACAACTACCAGAAGTGTTAATCTAATTTCTTCTTTTTATTCATATTAATCTTATTCTAGCACAATATTACGCCTTTGCACGTGGCAGCTAAATGGGGAAAGGTCAAGATGGTCAATCTTCTTATAAGTAAAGGCGCGAACATCGAAGCAAAAACGAGAGATGGCCTCACGCCACTTCATTGCGCTGCAAGATCAGGGCATCACGAAGTGGTCGACATCCTTATAGAGAAAGGAGCACCAATCGGTTCAAAATCAAAGGTTAATAAATATTCTTAGAAAAAATCATTTTAAGAACCTCCTCATCTAAGAAACTCCTCTTTTCATTTTCAAAAATTAAAACTAAATTCTAATTTTCATTCTGTGGAATTATACATATATAGAATTAAATATAAAAAAGAAATTTAAGTCTTAAATAGTTAAGAGATCTTAACATTCGCTAATCTAGATCTTATCAGAAAGACAATTTATCAGACACTTTACTGCCCATCACTTTCTTGTTCCAGTTTTAAGTTTCTTCAAATAAAATCAGAACGAAGTTGTTTCCAATGCTTTAATCGTCGATTGTATCTCTTTTTATTAGAATGGCCTCGCTCCTCTACACATGGCTTCCCAAGGAGATCATGTGGATGCGGCTCGGATTTTACTCTACCATCGGGCACCCGTAGACGAAGTTACGGTGGATTATTTAACGGCTTTACACGTAGCATCTCATTGTGGTCACGTCCGCGTAGCTAAGCTTCTTCTAGACAGAAACGCGGATCCAAACGCAAGAGCACTCAATGGATTTACTCCTCTTCATATTGCTTGTAAAAAGAACAGACTTAAAATTGTCGAATTGCTTATCAAACATAAAGCTAGCATCGAAGCCACGACAGAGGTGAGTTTATTCATTTTTTTTGCAATTTTATTTAATTTTATTCTTACTATTATTTACAATCGTTATTTTATTAGTAATATTTTACTTGATCAACGGTACAAATTAAACGCTACGTTAGAGGATATATTTTAGATATTGCTATCTGTTATCACTCTAGAAAGTTTAGAAGCTACATATTAATAATTTTTATTTCTTGCAGTCGGGACTGACGCCTTTACACGTTGCTAGTTTCATGGGCAGCATGAGCATCGTAATCTATTTACTTCAGCACGAAGCTTGTCCAGACGTTCGAACAGTTCGAGGTGAAACACCTCTTCACCTCGCAGCTCGAGCGAATCAGACTGACATCATTAGGATACTTTTAAGAAATTTAGCCCAAGTCGACGCTAGAGCGAGAGTAAGTCCAACTCTAAATTCCCGTTATTTAACCATTTATATTTAAACCGCAAGGCTATTCTACAATCTTTACCATATCTGAAAATGTAAATTATTGATTTCAGGAAGAGCAAACTCCTCTTCATATCGCTTCAAGACTGGGCAACGTTGATATTGTAATGTTGTTACGCCAGCACGGAGCTGACGTCGATGCCACAACGAAAGATCTCTACACGCCTTTACATATTGCAGCCAAAGAGGGTCAAGAAGAGGTAAACTTCGAATTAACAACTATTAAGTAATTAGCTATTAATTGTTTAATTTCGAGTTTTACGAAGTATGACTTTTTATATCTTTTTACAGGTTGCGGCTGTTTTGTTAGAAAACAGAGCTTCGCTTACCGCTACGACTAAAAAAGGCTTCACTCCCTTGCATCTTGCAGCAAAGTATGGAAACATGGCTGTTGCCAGACTTTTACTTCAGAAAGACGCACCTGTCGATGCTCAGGGGAAGGTTTGTCTTTTTTTTTTGTCAATTTGTTGTATTAATGAGTGAGTATATATTAATTGAAAGTAAATATTTTGCTTCACAAGCTAGTCGATGTTATTGTAAATAAACATTGTACTTGAAATTCTGAACGTTAAAATTAAATTCCATGAAAATTAACCAATATTTTAGCATTGTTTCTAGTTTAGGATGTAGTTAATACAAAATCTCGTTTATTAGAACGTTCAGAACTTTAAGCACGTACATAAAAACGCAAATTTGTGAATTGACTCATATCTAATGAAACTTTTTACTGCATGACTAATGCTACAGAATGGAGTGACGCCCTTACATGTAGCATCGCATTACGATCACCAAAATGTGGCACTACTTTTACTCGAAAAAGGTGCCTCGCCTCATGCCATGGCCAAAAATGGCCACACGCCGCTGCATATTGCTGCTCGCAAGAATCAGGTATAATTGAAATAGGAATTCAGAATAATTATCTCTAAATTAAGGAAACTTACTCCCAAGTATGTTGCAATGAGTAACTTTGAAAGGCTTT
The DNA here is from genome assembly GCA_904066005.1 of Synergus itoensis. NCBI lineage: Eukaryota > Metazoa > Arthropoda > Insecta > Hymenoptera > Cynipidae > Synergus > Synergus itoensis. The sequence goes on along the minus strand of CAJFCP010000069.1, from coordinate 1,851,552 downwards.
TCAATACTTTACTCTCCTTCATTTAAAAAATGCCTGTCTTCATGTGTAACAAGAAGTCTTTATTTTTTGGAAGACAATAAAAAAAAACTTTTTTTTTGCGGCAATCATGAAGATTTTTAACTAGGAACAGACTGTTCTTAAGGTCAAATAAGTACCCGTTAGGTGTATATCTTTAATATAAAACATCGAAAGAGGATTTCAAACTAATTCAATTACATTATTTCCCCAGATGGACATTGCTACCACTTTGCTGGAATACGGGGCACAAGCAAACGCCGAATCAAAGGCTGGCTTCACTCCACTTCATTTGAGTGCCCAAGAAGGACATACAGACATGTCCACATTACTCATCGAACACAAAGCAGACACTAATCACAAAGCAAAGGTTAACAATAAAATATTCACATCATCCAAATACCAAGAGTTACAATTAAATTTCTAAAATTTAAAAACATCTTTAATGCTTACAGAACGGACTCACGCCTCTTCACTTATGCGCACAAGAAGACAAAGTCAACGTCGCCTCTATTCTTGTCAAGAATGGAGCTCAAGTCGATGCCAAAACTAAGGTTCGAATTCTTCCTTTGTATATTTTTTCTCTAATACATGTTTTGACTGTAAACAAAAGGCACGTCTTATGCTCAAGATAGAATGTATACTTCATAATTAAATTACTATAGAATGTATAATAAACATTCTAATTGTTCGTGTCGTGCTCCAGTTCAAGTCAGTCTTTTTTTTCTGGTGTGAATAGTCTTCAGTTGATCGATCTGAGTTGAAGGATCCTTATTGTCATTCTGAGTAGCGATTCGATCCGAAAATACTTTAAGCTTTCAAAGAAGAGTTGAAATGAAGTTTAATTAAACGGCTTATCGTGTTTGGTGGAGTGTTTCGAGAGTGCATGCTTCATTTCATGATTTTTTGACAGGCTGGTTATACACCGTTGCACATAGCATCTCACTTTGGACAAGCAGCCATGGTTCGGTTTCTTTTAAGATCTGGGGCTGAGGTTGATAGCAACACGAATGCTGGATATACACCTCTGCATCAAGCTGCTCAGCAGGGCCACACACTCATCATTAATTTACTTCTCGAAAGTAAGGCGAAACCCAACGGTGTAACAAATGTAAGTTCTTTTTTTAAACCAGTGGTCTAGATCATCTTAGATTGGGTCTATTAAATATTAAAATGAAATTTTTTTTAAAAAGAATGGACAAACTGCTTTGGACATCGCAAACAAGTTGGGATACATCAGCGTTGTTGAGACCTTGAAGGTTGTAACAGAAACTACAATTACGACAACACACACAATCACAATCGAGGAGAAATACAGAGTCCAAGCCCCAGAATCAATGCAGGAAACATTTATGAGCGATAGTGAAGATGAGGGCGGTAAGTTTTGAATCAAATATACCAAAGTTATTTGTTATGAACGGATATTAATGAACAGCTCGGGTTCTTGACGTGGCTCAGGTTGCTCGTCAGCTCTTAGATTTTGCTTTTTTTAATTTTTAGACTTTCAGAATCGAATATCGAGTTAGAAAAATAGAACCAAACAGAATTAAAATTCAAAAGTTTTAAATACGAAATTTTTAAAGCAAACATATTTATCTTTTAACTTTTTCTTCTTGATTGAAATTCTCCCTATGCTATCTGCATGTTATTTAAAACTTAAAAGTTAGATACTTCATTGAGGTAGGACTTGAACGTGAAAAGCGAAAATGATTAGCAATAATTTCCGCGAGACCTTCTTTGAAGTTAATTTGCATGTGCAACCTGCATGAGCAGGCATGAATTTATTCCGTTTTGGCATTGGCTAACGATGAAAAAATTGCCTTGTATTTTATTTCCCAATGTTGAATATTCCTTTTCCCTGCCAATTACAAAGAACTATGTAGTCTACGTCATCGAAAAGGATAACTATCTTAAAAGTGATGTAGCTCATTGTTCAGAAAAACAGAGGATGTAGAATCAAGAGGAGTAGAGATAGAATTTTTCTTTGTATTATGAATAGAGGTACATATTCTAAAATTCTAGAGAATTTCAAGTTAGGACGATCCTGGAGAATATTTCGAGGAATATTCTCAAAAATTAGAACATCCTGAGATTTTTAAAGCAATTGCATTCAATGGTTCACAACGAGCGGCCGCTCAGATTAACAAAATTTAAATTGTGAAATACAAATGGAATTTTTGAAAAATTATAATCTCATCGATTGAATTGATCTGAAATCTAGTCAAAGTGAAATTGATTTCCAGTCATTTTAAACGGAATTCTAGCAAATTCAATAGAAATCTAATAACATCAGATTCAACTCTACTCAATTTAACTTCCGGTCCGTAAAGTTGCTTAGTGTAACTTTAAATAGCAGTATTTCAAAGTTCTGCATTCCAGAAATTGAAAAATATCGAGAGTTATGATTTGCTTGTTCTCTTTAAATTTTGCATTCCTTTCGCAAGCGCATGTGTTTAGCACATTCTTCACTGGGTTGTCAAAAGCGTTACTATTAGAAATAATTTACACGGAGGAAAGTCTGTGGCAGCTTTGTTTGGGATAATAATTTCCTCCGTGAAATTGAATAACAGGAACAATAATTTATTAGATAATTGGTAAAAGTGTTTTATGTGTAGTTTTTTTTTTTCTTTGAGAGAGATGTAGTATTCGTTGTTTTCTTTTTTTTTTTATTGAAGTGTGGGAATGTTGAGTGTTGAGAGAAAACAACCCAGTGAATAGAGAAGTTAGAATCGAAAATAAGAATTAAAAAATAGGGTTATTGATAAAGAAAAATATTCCTCGATGGCGTACAATGTAGGTGGTGATGAAATCGGCGTGGCTGCCATGAATGTGTACGGGCAACCGCCACACGCACAACATGTGTACCTTCCTTACTACCAGGGCCAAATGACCTACACTCGTAAGTTCTATCACCGTCTCGCTCTCGTTTTTGTATCTCAAATATTCCTCATTACCCCAGTCCTATCCATTGTCGACTCTGCATTCTTTTTTTTTTTTACTCACGGTAGATTATTTGCACAAAAATAGCATTTCTACTCTTTTGCCACTTAATGATGGTCAGGGCTTATTTTTAAGAAAATTATTTGTTTTCCTTAGAAAATGCCCTGAAGATCGTTGTTTTTAAAAAATCTTATTCTCTCACGATCAGAATCATGAATTCTTGCACCATTAGTCAATAATTAGTCTCAACAATTAGTCCACGATTACTCTACTTTAATTAGACTATTCATCCCCTTCTCGCTAACGAGAGTAACTTTTAATGTCTGTACTTAAAAGCATTTTCTCTTCCTTCTCGTATTTCTTAGAAAACTGATTAAAGAAAATGATTGTAGGCTACGTCAAGTGCGAAGTTGATAAACGCGAGGAAGGATGCTTTGATCGATACTAAGGAAGAATTGATGCATTACCTATTTATTATATATTGCATCTAATTCAAGTTACATCACTCACAGATAAATAATCTAGATCATTAAAATCATATCAGCCGGTGCATCTCGCCTTCAACTTCGCAGTAGTTAACCATTACAAAAGCATAAACGATTATTATTGCTGTCGCTATAGTCGCGGATTGAGGAAGTGATTCTGAACATTAAAAGGACTATTTTTAGGAATGATTCGAGAAGAATTAAGATGCTTTTAAATTATCCTTTTAAATAATCTTTTTCAACTATCCTTTTAAACTATCCTTCGGCTCTTTAACTTTATAAAATGACCTGCTTTAAAATATATATTAAATAGTGATCTAAGTGACTTTAAATTGATTGAAATATTCTTTTCTCGCTGTGTGATGACTTTATAAGTTGTGTACCCATCGAGAGAATAATATCATTTCAGGAGTCGGCCTGAACATGAAAAAATCCGACCTCTTTTAATTCTAGCGATTAGACTCTGCTCTGAATAGGGTCCAGCGGCACCCATGACATGGAAGTGCAATTAAATCTTCAATTAAAGATCCTCCCACGTACCGGGAGTAAGACTTGACGACAACTTTGCTTCGTGCCATTAAATAAATTATCGATGAGATATTATGCATATTATTATATTATTCTCATCGTTACAGTACTTTTGCTATATATACTTGCAAGATTTTTCTTGACGTACGATCATCATCGTTCTCTCTCCCTCTACTACCTGTTACGCAATCAACTGTGTGCAGCCTTGTTCCATGAGTCTCATTCTCTGATGTAGTTAGTTCAGTGTGCGCTGGCTTCCAGCCAAATTCAAACAGTGCACCAAAATATCTTAATTTATATAACGTAATTCCAATGGTTTGCTTTTTTTTTTTGTATGAAATATTGATCATTTTTTCTTCTAACAAAAAAAATAAAATAAAATAAAAATAAATAAAAAAAATAATAATAAAATAACTATCGACCACGACTTCTCAAATTTGATAGATTTCTAAAGTATCAAGTATTCTTCAAATAGTTTTTTAATTATTAAAATAATTATCCACTTCCTTCTTCCTCTTTTTCAATTTTCTATCTTTTCTATATCGTTTTTCTTTGAACCGTGTTTTGATTTCAATTCATAGACAAATGTGGGACATCGTGGGCTAGTTTTAGAATGAGTTTCTTTATCAAGGATCAAGTTTAACTATCTTTAGTAAGAAGGACGAGACAGAGAAGTCGTTGATCGAGGGTGGTTTCTAAGAAATCAAAGATTAAGACTTTGCAAAAATGTATTGACTAGAGTGCACTGTAAATAAAGTTTTTCATTGGCGGGGAGGTAGTTCCTATTATAAAATTGGTGATTCATGGAATGAGGTCACTTTTCTCGTCTTAGAGCGATCTTGTATTCGACTTAGAACAGTTGCTGTTCCTGATCCGCCCGGTGCAAGTGTAAAGAGTGTCGGTATCGGAAAATTGAGAAAAAAAATGGTGCAGTGATTATGAAATTAGAATTGAAAGATAGTGTTCAATTGAACTTCACAAATTAAATTAAATTAAATTAAATTGTGGTTGAAGATTTAATTAGATTTTCTGAATCGACAGAAATCGAACAACGGTGAAGACTATCGATTTTTGTATTAAGGACTCTTTCTAAAAATGGCATTGAATGCAAAATCGAATAGAAAAGACAAACTACTACCATTTATGTAACTACAGTGAAGTGCTTCCTTTGTTGTGCAGTTTATTCAAACCACGTTTTGACACACATAAACACAGGTGCAACCTGTTTGCTTCAATTTTCGCGCCAATTAGAGCAGCGTGCTCGACATTTGGATAGAAACTGAAAAGTAACATTGAAAGCTTTTCTTTCTCATATACAATCGAAATTTTGAATAGTTTTTTTTTAAAATGGCGAAAGACAAGAAGAGGAATAAAAGCTCGAGAAAGATGCCTTGTTGCGGGTGTACCAACAACAGGAACAGCGACATCATAAGTAATTAATCTAAAATCAATTAAACCGCCGTATTGTAGAAGGGGGTATACAATTTTTTGGTCTGAGCGCAAACGGATCCTGACAATGTATAAATTACTTTAAAAATATTTTTTGATATTATGCAAGCAAAAGAATTAATTGAAATAAATTCCCAAAAATGAAAGTTAAAAAAAAATTGAATTGCGCTCAAATCAAGAAATTGTATGACACCTATTTTTTATTTTAACTCATTTTTCAATTCACAGTTTTACGACTGTCGCGAGTTGAAATATATAGATACGAAAGTGTCCGAAAACTTGATCAGAATATAACTCAAAAGTCACGGTACCGAAAGAAAAATGTATGGTGTCAAAGAAAATATGTTTAACTATCTAATTTTAAAATTAGACTTCAAAATTTAAAATTAAGCTTCTAAATAGAAAAGCATATAAAGTTTCGGAAGTTTTTGAACTTTTGGGAAGCATTCTTGTATTGTTTCATTTATTCATATAAATTTGAATTTAATTTGAGCTTTGAGTAAACTTGAAGTAAAATTGACAGGGTCGATGAGTTATGAGAAAATTGTTTTTCCCGCTTGCTCCCATTCTCGTGGCAATATTATAGGGCTAGTTATTTGAACTACGTGCAGCTGAAACCTCAATGACTCCACTCCTCAATGACACGTATTAAGGACTGCTCATTGAACCGTGTTATTCAAAATTGATTAACTGACTTATGCGACTCTCAGTAGCAAGATTATTATGTCACTATTGGTTGCGGTTTGAAATACATATACATACCTACATGTCCCAACTAGACGAGGAAGTGATTGATATTCATATGGTGCGAAAAATAGCGGTGCTGCCATTGTCCAATAGATAGCATTGATTGACTACTTAACTTGACTCGCAACGTCAATGAAGTTACCTAAGCGACCTTTTTTTCTCTCGTTTAGACTTGTTTGTCTAAAAAGGTCCATCAGCTAAATTCATATAGAGTGAAAACAATTAGTTTTTATCGAGTTACATAAAATCATTCTAAAGAATGCTAATTCATTTGCTCCTCATCTAGTCGTCCGTTTTAAATCCGTTATTATATTTTCTACCTTTAGATCAATAAAATATTATCAAGTCACAATTGCATGACTTGAGGTAGCTCATTGCATAATTAAATTAATCATGTAAATACACCAATAAATGATGAAAAGTATGCATGCCTTCATTCTATCATCATCTGAAACAATTTTTAACCACTTTTCTCATTTAATTAGTATCTAATTACTGCTTTGTAAATATGCTTCAAAATTTGCAGATCACATTTTTTTAGTACACTGAAATAATATTTTTGTTTACGACACTTGAACTTTCGCGTCTTTCGTAAAAATCTATTTTTGCAGCAAATACATTAGATATATTTTGATTGCAAAACTAAGTTTTTTTTTTTTTTGTTCATTTTAACGGTCGCGTAGGGAAATTCGACATGCGAAAGATTTAGTAAGCCATCATTTGTAACTGGGTCAGGCAGAATAGAGTAGGTAATATAAATTTCACTGTGGTCATGAACTATTTTTGTCTATGACGTTTGTATCAGGTTAACTTAATTCAGCTATATTTGATTTGATTAATTACTGTTCGGAGGCGCACCGCATTTCAGAAATATTTAATTTGTTTATGGGATCTGCTCTTCAGAAAATAGAAGCATCTCAGAATAACAGAAATTCTTTGAGATGTGACTAATGAGCAACGTCAACTTTGACACAGATCTCCTTTATTTTCTACTTGTTGAAAACTTGCATACGTTTTTAATAATTTTTCATTGACGGGTTTCAACAACTGTAATGTAGTATTAATCATACTTAATTGATTGGATAACCAAGACTTTAATTTTCAAAGAATTCTTGATTAAATGTTTGTGGTCTTGAGGAATTTTATGAATGGAGCTTCCCTCTATTTTTATTTAAAAAATAGGAAGCTTTCAATAAAAATAAAAATAAAAATATAAACTAGAGACATATAGATAGATAAAAGTGCACATTTTGTTTGGAAACCGTAAAAGTTCATTCGCTGAAATTTTATACGGTTTCAATTATCAATATTGTAAACTTCAAATTGTAGATTTTGAAATTCACTCGGATATTCAGATTAGATATCAATTTTTTAAATTTAGAAACATTGGAATTTTAAGCTCCTGTTGTGGAAGCTTGGAATTTAAGTCAAGGTTACAAATTTAGAAACTACGTCTGTCTACTTTAATCAGGCCTCAAATTTCATAAGTAAAAATCTGAAGGGGCAGAAAATTGAAATAGAAAAAGCTACTTTGTTGATTCTACAGAGATTCTATTTTAACTTTGCCGCAGGGCTAAGACCTTACAATTTAGATGAGACTGGATTGGGAAATTTAATTAGAGGGGTTGCCCTTACAGTAAAACTAATTTCCAAAACAAATTGTTTAATTCGAGTATTAATACATCATTAGAATGAGGTAAAATAGGCGTGGCCAATTAAGATCTTATTCGGGGTTGACACGAGTGGGCGTAGGTTGAATTTGTGAGCTCGTAACCAATTGGATAATTATGACTTACATTCCTGAAATATCTCTTATCGCACTAGGAATCACAGAAGAGTCTCATTCGCAGCAAAACCGCGATAGTCTGTATAGTAGTTACGTGAAACATGAACGACACTTGTCGCGTTTTGTGGTGCTACAGATTGAGTTTCGTAAATTACTCTAACTGACATGCAGCCCAAATATCATTTGTGCTAATCTAAAATCTACTCCCTAAAAAATGGATTTTCTTAGATCACTAAACAGGTGATCGTATTTAATTTAAAATAAAAAGTGTTGAAAGTGATGCGCAGTATAACTTTCAAGGCCCTTGAAAAACGAAGATAAAAATCCAAAAATATTGTTTCGATTGCTCTGATAGTAGGTCTGTTTTATATAACCCAATAAAATCCTCAAGTACTGAGTAGTCTCCTGTGATATGCTGTAAAAAAGCAAATATAATCTACAATTTAACCATCACTCCTCAGTTGACTGCGGTCAGCCGTAGAACACTATTTTACATTGAGAAAAAATAACCATTGCTTATTCAGATAGAATAATAGATTATGTTAATTTGCTTTTACCCAGTGAGATCATTATAGGATCATTGAGAATTATCCTTTGACATTTATTCAATTTTTTATTTATTTAATTTACTACATTAATAATGAAACTGCATTATTTATCGTCCGGTTTTTAACTGTCTTAAAAAATTCGTAGGCGAAGATCCGATGCTCAGCGACCAGCAGCAGTATCGCTACATGACTGTTGATGATATGAAATCTATGGGAGATGACTCTATGCGAGTGAACGTCACCGACGATGAAAGGGACAACCGACATTCTGGAGGTAAGATAAATATTTTTTTATTCGTAAAAATTTGAGCTTTATAAAAAAACTGTTTAAATTTAATTTTAGCTCCAACAATTACTGAGATGATCACCAAAGAGAATTATCACCGATCCAACGCTGCAAATCTGAAACCTGACAATATCGACATCAACAGGCATCCGGTCCACGTTGGGTATGTACCATTAATTTTTCATAGACAATTCCATACACTGAAATGCTCATAAAAAAGTATCTCGTTGTAAAACGATGAAAAGAGTGAAGTAGATAGAAAAAGGTTTCGTGTGCGTTAGTCAATGTGATTTTTGTAAAAAGAATTCCAAATATCTTTGATCAGTTACACAACTATTAAAAATTCTGACTTCTTGATAATCTCTTAAAAGCAGTAGAAATCTTAAAGAAAGTCAATAATGAATTAGAGAGAAAATCCAAAAACTTTTGTAATTTGAAGTCTAGAAACATGAATTCGTAAAAGCATTAGTGTATTGCATCGTGGCACTGTAATAATGTGATTATTATCTATTGAATCTAAAACAAACCAATCTGCGACTAAAACGAATTAATTTTACTGTAAATGTTTCATTAGCTTGTATTAAAACAGTAATTTTGTGTATTATAGTAAGGTATGGTGTGTGTTGGTGAAAGATTGCCTGCTGACTTTTTAACACTTTAATTATTAATTATTAATTATTATTCATATTAGACTTAATAGAAGTTTTATTAACACAACGTTGGTAATGGAGGATTTGTGATTTGTGAGTTTGTATGAGGTTTGGACCACCACTTCTTTCAACAATAACCACACTTCAAGAGTTGAAAAACATTTTTCACCTTAATTTAACTGTCTCGAGTCAGAAAGCAAAAAAACTCATATGTGAAAAATCAGTACGTTTTTAAAAACCTTCACACTCACTGAATGCGTCTTGCGTAGAAACTTAGCATGAATTTTAAACTTACAATCTTTCTTAAAAATTCAAATTTTTCTCATCTGTAAGCACACTTGCACAAGAGAGAAGAACATGAAGAACGCAAAAATTAAAACCTTATAATAATTAATAATGTACGCTTCACTTGAAAAATCTTAACATTTCAATTTCTTTTGGACTTGTCTGGACAGTTTTATTCAAACGAGTCCAAAACGGGTTGAGATATAAGATCAGGGCTAACTGATTAATGCACTAATTTATTAATTTGGAGGAAAATTTGTTTACCTTCTATCATAATAGTATAATTTTTGAAGGAATTTATTATTATTTTTGAATTCATATTTTATTTTCAAGTACAAAGGTAACGAATTTTTCTCCTTACAATAGAATTTCTTGCCTAACGAGATTGATTCTGAAACAAACTGGTAAAAATTAATTTTTGGATAATATTTGCTAACATACAAAAGAATCTTGCTAATTACTGTTTCACATTCAAGTTACGTAAGAAACTCTTGTCACGATTGCGATTCTCACGATATTTTCTGAGTCTATTAAAGACACAGTTTGTAAAAAAAAAAGAAATAGAATTATCTTTTTGTCACTGAATGCTACGATTCGCAATATTCACGATTTCTGGTATTAAGGAAATGATAGCACATTATTACACGTTGAAGCAAATTATATTAATTGCGGAGTATGAATGTTGAGTGCGATTAAAGACAAACTTTTTAAGTACTCTAAGTCGACGAAAATGACATTGTGAGCGGGTGTTAGCAAAGCGTTAAAGAATCTCTAAGTTGTCTAAATTACTTGACTTTCGCGTACTGAAATTTCAAATGCGATACGAGTGCGTTACATTGAGCTTTCATTTTTTTCATAATGATTTTTTACAAAGAGACTATTCACACACAATAGTTTCATCCATTTTTTAAACTCGAATTTAAAAAAAATTGAAGAATCTTAAAATGAATGAAATCCTAAAAAAATTCAGTAAGTATTTTCATTCTGAAGAAAGTAGCCGCTGTCTAATTTAGATTCATATTCCAACAAAGAGTGCAATAACAAAGATGAAGATTTTTAGCGCAGACTATATTCTCTTATTGTTGGTATTTTGAAAATGTTTAGCTCTTGTAATAAAATATTGTTTTTCTCTTTTTATTTTGCAATTGCATCACGTCATTGTCTTTGTCACGATTTCAACTCACAATAATTGAAAGTAGCGCACTACACAGCGTTTGATTTTGTATTGTAAAAAAAAAAATAACACAATAAGTATTTGAACTGCACGAAAAAGAAAGCATGAGCACGGTTTAGAGCTATTTTTCGATAATCACACGCAGTTTTGTTCTGAGATTAGCGCGTCACTAGAGTCCTTAAATACATCGCTGGCTGCCCTCGGTATCGTGCCAAAAGGACAAGGAATGTGGAGGGACAGGTACACTATATCCTTTATTATCTTCTTTTAAAAAATTCTGTTTCAAGAAGATCTTGTACAGAACTGTAAATATTTTTCTCGTTTGTAAGCAAATATCCTTTTTCTAGCTTGAAAAAGAACGTTTTTCTTGTTCTTGATTTGAAAATTAAGACTTTTAATTTATAATTTATGACTTATATTTTATCTATAATATAAAATTTACAATTTAATAATTTATAATTTAATAATTTACAATTTACTAAAAAGTATTATCATCATAAGGATTAACGTGAGGGAATAACTAATTTGCTATACAATAATAATCGCGCTGCTAAGCAGTTTCAAAATTAACCAGTAGTACCCGCATTCTTTGTAATTATAGAATTGAAATTGTATTTTCTTTACTATAGGTAGTATACATTAATTTAGCATAACAAATATTGAATTTAGAGTCCTAGGGTAATACATATTAAAATTTAAAAGTATATTCGATGTAAATATACACGCTATTGTAGCATATTTTATTTTATGATTTTGTAACTAGACTGTACAATTTTCAAAGTATTTGTCTTAGAATTTATTTTTCTTCCAAGTTTTTCTTCAAAATTTAAAGAACGCTTTAACAGTCATAAAGCATCTGTAAAATAAATAATCATACCCTTTTGAAATTATTTTTGAAAATTGTACAAATAGATACTGTCGATATTACTTTAATTTTCAAGCGATCAGGTAAAGTAGTGTCTCACCTGGTCCCTGTAATTTATGTATCTAATTGTAGTTTTCGCTAGATTCTTATGTGTTTGTATTATACATGTATATTTATATTGTATACAGTACACCAATGTTTCGCCTTATTTCACAGTGTGAGTGGAGTACTGCATCATATGATTTTACTATAATACATAATAATTATTGATATACCCGTACCTACTTTGTGCATACGAAAGTAGGCTTCTTAAAAACAAAAAAAAACAAGACTAAGATTTTCGAAATTATTGATAGCCATCTCATGGTGAAAAGCTTCTCCAAGAAAAAACTCTAAGAGTGCTAGCAGCAATATTGAAAACTTCGAAAATCTCTGCGTAGTAGAAGTAGTTCTCATCTTCCATCATCTTTCACAATCACGTTTACTGAAGAATGAATAATAACGCGTTTTTATTTTGTTTCCGATCCTTTCTGTTTTTTTATTTGCGCTACTCGCAGAATTCCACAGTGGAAAAAGTAAGTGAACTTTTCATTAAGTCCTAGTCTCTGCCAATTTTTTTGTTCTGCTATAAATTTTACGTCGCATTCACTATTTTTTGCTGCACTCTACCTTGTAGTTGCTGTAGATCCATGATAGTGAATACATATTTTAGAAATCAATTATCAATGGCACTACTGTAAATAATATTATTGTACTAGTATTTAATAATTCATCTAAGCATCATATGTATTCACTCAACGTCTGCAAACTATTTGCAATTTTTTCTAGAAGTTATTTTAGTTTACCACCCCACGATTTAGGTTTGCTTCGTATTTTATTCAGCTTTACATTACAACGTGCCATCTGATCATTCACGTCATCTATAGCATATAAGCATTTCATCTATTAAACCGAATTAAAATCTCGGTGAGCTGAGGTTTTCGATACTGAAAAACCATTGTATACTTCAGGCCAACGATGTAATGTATCAACTTATTTAATGAAATTGAGAGTTATACGTTTAAGGTTTACATCTCGTTCATTAATATAACTCATTTTATAATACTACTGATTTTATAATACTATTTGTTTTGTAATACTACTTATTTTGTACTACTACTTATTTTATGAAACATGTTTTATAGTTCTACTCGTTTAATCTCTATAATACACTAAGTTTTAAAAATAGTGCAGTAATTCCTCTTTGCTTCTTCACATAAATGTGCAATCGTGTGTTAATCATAACTGATTTTCGAAAAGTGTGCCTTATGCTGTAATGTGCTACTAAGACGGCGTGCGGGAGCTTACGCAGTAAAAAATCTAGAGTATTTTTTAGACGAGATGAAGAAGTGGATGAAAAAAGAATCAAATATGTTTTCCCTTTTCTAATTATACATTATTTTATACAGTTTTGCAAGCGAATTTTGTATTCGAAATGTACAATCTTATAGAAAATTGTAAATTACAAAATGTATATAACTCTTCAGACCATTCGTTTAACAATACTCTTCAGCTATGAATCATTAGTTTTAATTTGACTCTAAATAGTAAAATGATTGGATTTTAAATTATAGGTATATGGTCTGGATAGTTACTGATATTAATTCTAGGATCTGATAAATTCAATTAATGTATCTATCTTGTCTTCAGCCTCAATGCATAATAATATAGAAAATTACTCTTGCACTTCTTGCCAAATGATTGACAATTTAAGCACATGCTTGTTGTAAGAAGTTTCTCATTTTACTAATCAATAAGATGACTGATAATCGAAAATTAAATGGTTTTTCTTTGAAAACAGTTTCCTGGTTTCGTTTCTGGTTGATGCGAGAGGAGGAGCCATGCGAGGTTGTCGGCACAGTGGAGTCAGGGTGATTGTACCACCTCGCAAAGCAGCAATGCCTATGCGAGTAACTTGCAGGTATCTCAAGAGGGACAAGTTGACAAATCCACCACCTCTCATGGAAGGAGAGGCTTTGGCAAGTCGTATTCTTGAATTAGGACCAGTTGGTGCTAAGTTTTTAGGGTAAGATCTTCAAAAAAGTCATAATGTTTCTAAACTCTCAGCACTTGTTTCATCTAAGTAATTAATTTGTTTCTTTCTTTTTCAACAGACCTGTCATAATCGAGGTACCACATTTTGCCTCTTTAAGAGGTAAAGAAAGGGAAATTGTAATTCTTCGATCGGACAATGGAGAAACCTGGCGTGAACATACCTTGGAAGCCAGCGAGGAGGCTGTCCAAGATGTGCTTAATGAGAGCTTTGAAGGAGAAGGTGAGTTTATTTTTAAAAAATTCTTACTCGGTAAATTCGACATTATTTAGATAATTTTTGTATACATTTTTCATCAATAATTTTCCAGAATTAAGCCAGCTAGAGGATCTCCAAACATCCCGAATCGTAAGAATTCTCACTGTAGACTTTCCTCACTACTTTGCTGTAGTGTCTCGAATTAGACAAGAGGTACATGCAGTTGGTCCCGAAGGAGGTACCGTATCGTCATCTGCAGTACCGCAAGTACAAGCGGTATTCCCACCAGCTGCTCTGACAAAAAAAATCAGAGTTGGACTACAGGTATTGAAAATATTCACCTCAATTCAGTATTTCACTCATCATATTTGTATCTCCTCAAAAAAATTTGCATTCCAAAGAGCAAAGTACGTTCCATTTTCATCCGGTATGTTGATTCATTTCATAACATTCATTTCTTATTTTTAGAAAATAAATAAACTAGGTACCTCTTTTTTAAAATCTATTAATTAATACAATTTTCTTAAGGCACATCCGATACCAGCTGAACTGGTGGCTAAACTTTTGGGTAATCGTGTAGCGGTTTCGCCAATCGTTACTGTTGAGCCAAGACGAAGAAAGTTCCATAAACCAATAACTCTGACAATACCAGTACCACAAGCAGCCAATAAAGGCATGATTAATCAGTATTCAGGTGATGCGCCAACCCTGAGGCTCCTGTGCAGTATAACTGGTAATATATGCTTGCACGCAATAATTTATTACAGCAAACCACCTTACTAAGTAATCTCTTATCGAGAATTTTCCTTTTAAATAATCATGAATTCACAATTCTCATGTGAAGCCAGTTTCTTTGAAGTACTTTTTGTAAAACTGTGTGTGGTTTAGATTCATTTATGTGTTTGTTACATTCCCGTATTAGTTATTTAATATCTCTTTATTATACCTCACAGCCTTGACCCTATATCAACATCTTTCCCCCTATTTCCTCTTTTTTTTCAGTTTGCTAACGTCAAATATTCATTTTCTGTACTTCCCTCGCTCCTAAAAATAATTTAACCTACTTTTAAAAACTAAATTTGTCTTCTACTTTGAAATAATGCCACAAAGCATAACTTTTTACAATGAAATCCTAAAAAATCAATTATGGAAAGTGTAGTATTAACAATTTGCTTCTATTTTTGTATTTTAAAAAAATGCATCCCACCTTCCCTTATTTCTTCTACAATAGGAACTGTGAGGCCAGAATATTAGGGTGTCTACTTATTTGAAAAATATTACAAGGATAAAAAATATTTTTTAAATATTCAGAAGTCATTATTGAAATTTTTAAATCACAAAGTTTAGTTAGAAAGAATATTTTTTAAAAGTTTAGTAGATACCCTTTTATCATCTACTTTTCATATGTGAACAATTTCCCTTCAACTTGTGCATTTTTGAAGTGAAGTCTCGTCCCGATTGTAACACCAACCTTGCATTTTTTATTGATTCAGAGTGAAGAGCAGATCGCGTGAATCAGAGGTTAAATCTTATCCGCGATAAAATTTGATTTCGATCAATTATAAGATGAATACTTTTAGGAACGTGGGCAGCAGTGACCCATCACTTTTTTTCTTGCAGCTCGCACACCCACGTTTACAAAGCAGTTTTAATGATCAGAATTGCATGATATTATTCTCGAGCTGTTCTCTCATCCTGACTAATTTAAAATGCAAAAACGTTTTATGAAAATGAAGTTGCACATAAAAGATTTATTAGAAAATGAGTGTTACGTTGAATTTATTGTCGTGTACTTTCTTTGACTTGCGTAGCACGGCTAAAAATTGCGAGTGAGCACATGAGGTTCAAAAGGAAGGTGGTTGCTGCCTATTTCAGAGAAACATCTTGCTGATTATTACCATTGTTGTATACATATTTGTTGTGATTCGTTGTTAATGCTTGCGTATTGTTAGGATTGAGTCATTTAGGTATGGATCAATAATTCAAGTAGATTAAACTTTTACTCTTCTAGCTCCTTGTAACTTGATAGTTTTCGTTTCAGCACATTCGTTTGAATGGTAATTGCTTTGATATATCTAGGCAGACATACTTATGTAAATTATCAATGCTCTAAAATTTAATGAGAAACGCCTAAGGCTCAATAAAATTGATGGATGGAATAACGTGATAAAAGTTGAAGATAAAAAGTAAAAGTCTTTTGATTCAACCGTTACATTTTACGTAAAAAATATCATAATTGTACATTTTTTCGTTCTGTACTCATAAATTAAAAAAATTAGTACCGCTACAGAGTGAAAATATTTCTAATTATTATATTTGTTATGTAAAATGAAGAGATCGAATTTTGAGATTGAAACATGGATCTAACACTCTTAAGGAAGGACGCAACTTTTTTTGATAAAAAAATTAACACATTTAGAACATGTTATCCTTATGAATGAATAAAAGTAATGTCTAAAGGATGGGTGTCTAAATCCACTCAAATCAATTGTAAAAGATTTTTTTCTCTTGGCTATAAATAATATTCAAATAAAATGAGTCAATTTTTATACATAGGACGAATGTTTATAGCAAAGTCTGATCGAGAGAGGCATTAAGTTCTTCTGAGAATACACTTCTACTTCTTACTTGACGCTTTAACTATCTTATTACACACATGTTGCTTTTATCCAATTATTCTGTGTGTTTAATTATTTTTATTTATTTCGCAAGCATTATCATTCGAATGACAGACACTCTTCTTTATTGTTTCTACATCTATATGAAGCACGTGTCAACAGAGCACATCGAATGTCTGCTTTTAAATACAGTTGATGAAGCTTTTAGGAAGTCTTGAAATAGCAGAGATCGTCGCTTTTTCAACTTTTGTCATTTATTCAAATTTTTAGTTTCCGTAGTTAGACTTTTATCTTTCTTTTGAAATGAAAAAAAATAATCAAAACAAAGATCAATTTTATCCATCTAGTATATCAGAAAGATGTTTTTAAAGTCGATTGTGCAGCAACGGGAAATTCTAATAAATTTCGCATTTATCTTCTCACTCGCTTAGAGTTACTGAAAAATAATAAACGAGAGAGGAAAAACTTTTTTTTTTCTTTCTTAAAGAACAAATAGTAAAATTCATTATAGGATCGGTCAATTTCTGAATTATTGTAATGGTAGTTTTTATTTGGAAGACTGTATTTAAAATCAGCGCTTCTAAATTTATTCACACATCTCACGTTTTGCCATTTAAATACTAACAACATGAACATATTTTAATAATTTTATTCGACTTGGCACGTATGTCGCTTAGGGGGTCAGTCTCGAGCAGTCTGGGAAGATGTGACCGGGTCGACACCATTGACCTTCGTTAAAGATTGTGTTTCCTTCACAACGACTGTATCTGCCCGATTCTGGTTGATGGACTGCCGAAACATATCCGAAGCTACGAAGATGGCTACAGATCTTTATACTCATGCAACACACGTACCTTTTATGGCTAAGTATGTTTGAACTATTAAAGTCTTATCCCCTTTACTCGATTACATCTTTTCAATAAAACTGATTTGTCTTCTTTCAGATTTGTAGTGTTTGCGAAACGCAATCATCAATTAGAAGCTAGGTTGCGAGTATTCTGCATGACGGACGACAAAGAAGACAAAACTTTAGAGCATCAGGAACATTTTACTGAAGTCGCCAAGAGCCGAGATGTTGAGGTAGTTTTTTTTTTAATAGTAATTGTATTGAATTTTCTTTATAAATGTAAATTTTAATCAATTTTCTATTTTCTTCTTTTAGGTTCTTGAGGGTAAAACTCAATACATGGAATTCGCCGGCAATTTGGTGCCTGTGCTGAAAAGCGGAGAGCAACTTCAATTACCATTTAGAGCTTTCAAGGAAAATAGAATTCCATTTACCGCAAGAATAAAAGATCCTGATGCAGCAGACATGATGGGAAGAATAATGTTCATGAGCGAACCTAAAGTCGCAAAGGGTGAACAACCACAAACGCCTATCTGCACCTTAAATATTCTTTTGCCAGAGAAAATTTCACCAGATGCCGCACATTCAGAATTGGATTTACTAGAGTTGTCGAAGAACTATAGCTTCCTTCGAGATGGCGGAATAAGTACGTTTTTATTTATTTACTTATTTACCAAAGTTAATTAATTATACAATTAAAAGTAGAAGAAATAAATAATTACCTTTCTACATTCTTTTCTGTGATTCTGCTTCCAGGTAGACCAGATACAATTCACAGAGCAACAATTCGATTGACCGACATTGCCAATTTGCTTGACAATGATTGGGAAAAGTTAGCCTCAGAACTGAACATCAGTCCGAAGGATGTCGAACATATTAAGGATGAGTATCCCGGCAAACCTGCTCAGCAGGCTGCGGCTATGTTCAAATTGTGGCAGAACGACGGAAATAAAGCAACCGGTAAGACTAATTTATTTTTAATCTTGACCAAGAAAAATATCAATAAAAAAGCTGATTCTCCGTAGAGAAGCATACGACTACAATCTGGAGAAAAAAAGGTTGAATTATTCATTAGGTAACCGATGATATCAGTTAAAAAATTATGAATTCGTAAAACATTTGTTACCGTAAACATACAGTTTCCGGTCATCTTCTTTATAATTTTTTTTATTAATTAAAGCCTCCAAATATTATGACGATTTCTTCAAAAATAACTTCACAAATTCTTAGTGTCGTTTTAAAATTTTTTATCTTTTATTAAGATAAAAGAATTTGGACTATTTTAAATAGTAATTTAATAAACACGGGTTGAAAAGAGATTGTAAAATTTTTATGGAACGTTTCACACTGATTAGAGAAATTATATACCTCTTAGAAAAATTCCTGTAACAATATGTAAACATTAATGAAAAAAGTAAATATTTTGAAATTGAAATTACTTTCATTCCAGAGGTAAAAGAGTAGGAAGTGTTTTTGGCGTTCTTCTTTAAATAGAACGTGTTCCCAAGAAAGAATTAAGTTCTCTTGTTGAATGTAAAAATATCTGGAATCATTTTGATAGTGAAGGTGAAATAAACAAGAATGTACGGCAGTTGAGTCATTAATGTGGAATCTGTGCAAGGAACGTAGTTGATGATGTCATGATTCATTATTATGCCTGACATAAACTCATGGTCTCTACCCCCTCTTCCTTAAGATCATGCTAATTGCATTGCTAGCCTCTTGAAGAGTGTGTAACATCGTTACTATAATCAGTCGAAATAACAACATAGCTTCAGTAGTCACTTTCAGTATTTATCTGACCAGTCGACAAGAAACATGTGTATCGTGCGCTGGTGTTAAATGACGGTTAATTATTAAGTGAGAATTGCAATAGAATTATTCTAGCTTTTTATATAGTGCTATTATATAGTGAAAAAGTAGACAATTCCCAAAGTTTAATTTCAGAATTTACACTTTCCTCAGTCCTAATTTCACAATTTAATTTTTGTTATCGAATTGAGTTAATTATCTAACGATGTATATAACACTCTATCAAGAATATGAGAATGACGTCCCCAATTCATACACCAGTGATCTATTGATAATATTCCGAAAATCACCAACTCCGAATCAGAGAGCTACGAGAAAAAAAGGTTTGGCTTATTTGGAAATAAAGGGAAATATTGGTACAAATTTTGGAAGTGATAAAAAGTTTGAAAAGCCTCTGAAGAGTTGGATTAATTTTAATAGAGTGGATTAGTTTTCTTTGAAATTGTTCTTAGAGAGAATTTTATGTTTGTGCAGGTAATACGCTAGAAAAAGCACTTAATAAAATTGGTCGTGAGGACATAGTGAAACAGTGCATATTTAACGTCGAACTTGTGACTGACGACGTTGAAAAAGCGGTTGCGAGAGTGAGAATTGACCAACCTGGGTTCGATTCTCTTAAAGAAGAATTGGGACCTTCAAGGGATACTTCTCTCAGACGCGATGCCACAATGGACCCTAAAATGGATCCTGATTATGAAGAACCAGATAGAATGAAGGTATGACTTATTTCAATAACAAATTACAAATTTTATTGAATTTTCTATATTAAATCGAGTTAAAAGATGAAGTTAAAGAAATCCTTTTTATAAATAGCAAGAAATAAATTCTCCGACTGGAAAAGTGCTACTTTATTTGGTGTAAGCCATATGATGTTGCAGTATTTGCGGCCATAATTACAATTCGAAAAAAAATATCCCCGAGCACAAATGCACGTTGAACAAACATAATTACCCGTCATTGTTCATAAAGTCCATTAAGCAGATGTTGAAATTTCTTTGCTCAGTCGTCACGCTTTACTTAAATCCGTGGTAAGAAAAAATCCATTAAATCTAGAATTTACTTGATGGCTCACTGCACTCAAGGTCTTCTCTCTCGGAATCTTTGGAATGCTTTAGGCCCATTACATTACTTTAGAATACTGGAGTGTTAATCTCAGAATTGGCTTCAACGAAGTTCTTATTACTGTCCCTCTTTAAAGTATCATTAAAACTTACATCACTGACTCTAAGAAGCTCGATTTACGTTTAGTTAACCGACAGCTTCTATTGTTTCAGGACTCTGAATCTGTGGAAGATCTTACGATCCCTGCTTCAACTCCTCAGAAATCAAGTGAGTACTCCTACCTTAATTTTTACCTTATTTTTTAACATCTCTTTAAATCTTTTTACAATTTTTTGCATAAGGCAATAGTTCTTTACGAGTTTAAAATTTTGGAAAGCAATTATGCATATCAGATGTATATCAAGAAAGATATATTAGAAAAATTATGATTCACAGCATGTGTCACTGCCTATGAAAAAGCAGTGATGCTAAAAAACAATTTTTTTCTCGGTGCTGAGCACGACTAATACACTGATTCACACAGCAGTCACACTTCCCTTCTTGCTTAAGTCACTGCGTGCTCTTTGTAATGAGAATACTTAACTGATAGCGTGCACATTTTCGATTTTTCCTTGAAAAGTAATTTTCTCTTCTCTTATTTAAAATATTCTTCATTGGACTGTCCAATTTTTGAATAAAATTCACAGGTGTCTCTTATCATTATCAATTATGATAAGAGAAAAATGCCTTTCACATGACAATCAAGTGTTATTTGAAATTATAACAAAAGTTTTATATCAGGATAATTAAAAATTTCTTGTAATACATTTTTTATTTTACAACGAAAATGTGAATTTGCACGTTCGTAGATTTTATTTTTTTAATTTTCCACAATTTTTTGACACATTTTTTGCACTTAACAGCCAAGCAGCACGTCACAATCACGAACGGCACTATATTCAATGGTACCTCGACCCCCATCAAAGATAAATACGCCAGTGATGAAAAAGAATTGGGTGATATGATGGCTGATTTCATTCAGCACAAGACTCAAGTCTCAGATACAATGACAAAAATAAGTCAGGATGAGCCTGACGATGACGAGTTCATAAAGCGACAGAAAATAATTGAAGACGCCAACAAATTAGTTTC
Source organism: Synergus itoensis (assembly GCA_904066005.1). Lineage (NCBI taxonomy): Eukaryota > Metazoa > Arthropoda > Insecta > Hymenoptera > Cynipidae > Synergus > Synergus itoensis. Next base: position 1,830,034 of record CAJFCP010000069.1, on the reverse strand, counting down.
TGGTGAGTACTGCATGATAACTTGGGAGTTGGTGGGTTGAGGGGCCGTGCTTTGCCTAGCAAAAAATTTTCCAGCAAAATTAAAACATGAAAAAGGCACATTCTTCTAATTACGTTCTTTCTTTAGACTCTCTTAAGCATGGTCATCTCAATTACGTGTGGGTATAATCTCAAATCCTAGGATATACCTTTTAAAATATTCCGAGCTTCAAAGAAACTCGAGGTTCTATCCTACGATTAAAAATTTCCCTGCACCCTGGAGCTTTGATGTGAAGTCATGTTCATTCTCAATTGCAGTTATTTATATTCAATTATATTTATGAGATATTAAATTAATAGAAATGGCAAATGATTCTGAACATGATTCATATATCGATGTTCAAATTTTGCGGCTTTGACTGTGTATCTTTGGAGAAGATACACGGATTTCTTCAGCTTTCCAACTGTAACCACCTGAATCGTTGTTTTTATTTTCACTAGCAGGTTCTGGAAGATGATGCAGTTCTCTCCGTGTTTCGAATCTTGCTTATTTGACTCAATAACAAGTTTTTCTTGGCTTTCAACGATTTTTTTTTTTTTACTATGAGAGCCTTAATGCGCAACACAGTTTTCTGATTTATTGACCTACTAATATGCTCTTGGACTATTTCACTTCATTAATTTGTTTCAGCAAGGTTGCGCTGCAATTATTTGGCGTTGCATGTACAGCCTGTGTGGGCACACGGAGCAGCTGTCACTTAGAGCGATTTTCTCGCTAATGTTTGATTTTTTCTTGATTCATATTTTAAAGAATTATTAATATTACTAAAAGCATATGCTGGAGTTAGTTTTGAGAAATTTCAATTTAACTACATGTCAAAATATATCGACAATCGATATCAACATGCTGTTATCGCGATCTAACTATTCACTAATAGAGTTTTTATATGACAATAAGTGCTATATTTGACAATCTGCAAAATCAAAATTAGTGTATAGTAATAACAATAATAATAATAATCAATGACATTAAATGTAATCAAAGAGCAATCAAATATTTATATGAAAGAAAATGTGGATTGAAATGCTTTCACGAATATGTTAAAGTGTTAAACAGATATTTAATCTTGAATTACGTTACAAAAGGGTATCAAAGGTGCTCTTTTCATCCTTATTGTTTTAGAATGAATGTTTATCTATAGTTTTCATGAAACAAGTATTTTATATCGCATTCGTAGTTCATAGATGGCTGCTCCACAGCACATACACCACGCACAAGCCACGTGGAAGTTTAACCACTGCTCAGTATACGAGCAATATAAAAGCTAGCCAGCTTACACTAATGATGAAATAAAATGAACTGTGAATATAAGATATTAATAACATGTTTAGAAGCCTAAAATGTAATACTTAATTAACAGGTGTAAAACAAGATGCTGAGAAAGAGAAGGGGAAGTTAGCGAAGGAAGGGTGGTCGGTGGTTTATGATGACGATAAACAACATATTAAAGAGGCAGGAGGTTCTCTGGGGAAACAGATATCTAGTGTACAGAAAACGAGCGACCCGATTACAAAAACATCGACGGTTTCAGTAACGACGATAGAAACTCGGGTTTCGCATAAACCGGACTCTACTGAAGACAAGCAAACTATTAGTAAAACTGAAATTAGTGTAGGTAAACCTAGCAAAACCATTAAGAGTAGGGAAAGAGATTCTTTAACTGAAAGTGTTAGTTTAGAAGGTTCAGTTCCAGGTAGAGTAGCGACAGGTGTAAAAGGAAAAGCAAAAATGGTAAGTGATACCGGAAAAGATTCGTCAAAAGAAAAACCAACTTCATCAAAGGGTGAAAAGATCGTTGATTCAAAATCGAGTGACAAAAAATCCAAGAAAAAGGAAACGGGATCAGGGAAGCCGATAGATGAAAAGGATGATAAATCAGGCGTATACGAAAAGGTTTATAACGTTCAACCAACCGCGGAGGAAGCAAAAGAAAAATCAGAATTGGAAAACAAGAAGCTTAAAGACAAGTCTGGGAAAATGTTCTCAGGAATATTTAAGGGATCTAAAACTAAAAAATCAAAGGACTCGAAAGATACTTCTTTCGACAGTGGAGATGAAGATGTCAAGACATTGACTATCAAGTTTTTGGATGATTCAAGAAAAGCTGCTGATAGGACACAAGATTCTTCAAGTCTTGAAAACGGTGTTCATACTTATGATCCTAAACCAACGACTGAGTTAGTTGTAGTACAAGATGTAAAGACCACGACTCGAGTTGTTTTGGATGACTCTAAGAATGCTGCGGCTCGATTAAGCGACATTGCTCGAGAGATCATAGAGCCAAAGAAGACAGACACTACTACAGTTACCAAAACGACAGTTACCAAAACGACAGTTACAACAACTGAAACAGATGGGGTAAAGAAATCTGCTGATGAAACAGCAGAGGAAGGTAAAGATAAGTCAGGTGGATTCTTTGGAATATTTAAGAGTCCAAAGTCCAAGGAAAAAAGACGAAGTAAATCTAAAGAGAAAGATACTTCATTTGACAGTGGAGATGAAGAAGTAAGAGCAACCACAGCAAAATTCCTTGAAGATGTTCGTAAAAATGCAGGTTCTCCTGACTTGCCCTTCATCGACAAAGCGGACACGAAACACGATGCTGACGAAGATATTGGTCGATTTTCAACTTATACGAATTATGAGTCGGATACTCCTAAGGACAAGCTGAAAGGATCATCGTACAACATTTCCGAATCACCTACTAAAGTGAAAGAGGAAAAAGTAACAAAACAGAAGTCACTTGCTAGTTCTGAACCAGTAACCACTGAAGATGAAAGCCAAGACGATAGTCAAGAAAAGTCTGGCGGATTCTTTGGAATATTTAAAAGTCCGAAACTAAAGAGCAGAAAGAGAAGCAAATCTAGGGAGCCTTCTTCAAAGCAGGCTTCCGTGGAGATTTCTGATGCTGATTTGCGACTTCAAACATCACAATTTTTGGACGACACGAAAAAACATGCGGATAAACTGCATGAGCCTATTTCAGAAACGATTCAAGAAGCTGAACAAGTTAAAATAATTGATGTGACTAGCTCAGATGCTGCACCTTCTAATGAAGATAAACTCGCTGACGCTCCAGTTTCTAAAGACGGAAAAGATAAAGGCATATTTGGGATGTTTAAGAGTCCAAGAGGATTGAACAAGAGGAGAAGTAGATCTAAGGACAAAAGCTCGTCGAGAGACACATCGTTTGACAGTGGAGATGAGGAGATTCGAATTGCAACTGCTAAATTTTTGGAAGATAGCAGAAAAATGGCTGGCGAAATTGATGCATGTCCTTACAAATCTTACGCTTTTCTTGAAGAGATGAGCAAAGAAAGTGAAAGTGAAATTGTTGCTGCAAAAGGTACTGAACCTGAAGATAAGAGCAAAGAGAAGACAGGTATATTTTCAGGAATGTTCAAGAGTACGAAACATGCAATAGAGGAAGTCAAAGAAGACGTTAAAGATTTTGTAGATGAAACACAGAAAGAAGCACAGGATGAAGAGAAGAAACTTCAAAAAGGTGTCGAAAAAACAACCAAAGACGTTAAAGATTCTGCAAAGACTGTCTCAGACAAGGTTTCACATGATGTAACAGACTCAGCAGTACATGTTTCTAAAAAAATATCAGACGATGTTCAAAAAGCAACAGACGCTGTCAAGGCTACAGGTGAAAAAATAGTTGACAGCGCAGATGATGCTAAGGATAAAGCATCAAAGGATGCTAAAAAGACCAAGGACAAAGCCGGTGGTTTCCTCTCTGGTATTTTCAAAGGTGCAAAACATGCTGTAGATGAGGTGACTGATGATGTTAAAGAATTCCTGGATGAAACCAAACATGATGCTGAGCTGGAAGAAGAACGTGCACGTAAAGCGGCTGAAGATTTGTCCAAAGATGTGAAAGAAACTAAAGATAAAGTGATTTCTGATGCTAAGGCATCAACAGACACAGTAAAAGGAAAAATATCAGTTGACGCTGAAGCTGTAGCAGATAAACTGAAAGGTGCAGGTGATAAAGTATCGAAGGAAGCTGCAGCAACTGCAGATGGAATAAAGAAAGCGAGTCAAGAAGTATCGAAGGACTTAGTTGACAAAAAGGATGCTGCAGTGAAGGAAGTAAAGAAAGATGCTAAAGCTGTAGAAGATAAAGTAGCTCTAGAAGCAGAAGCATTGTCAGAAACTGTTGATGCTGCTAAAGACAAGGCCACAAAGGAGACCAAGAAAGCCAAGGACAAAGCAGGCGGTTTCCTATTTGGCATATTTAAGGGAGGTAAACATGTATCAGACGAAATTGCTGAGGATGTAAAGGAATTTGTGGACGAAACAAAACAGGAAGCTGAGGAAGAAAAAGTGCGTGCTCATAAAGCTGCAGATAAAGTATCTAAAGATGTAAAGGATGCAAAAGACAAAGTTGCATCTGACGTTAAGGATGTAGCTGATAAAGCTAAAGGAAAAATATCTGAAGGTGCACATGAAGTATCAGAAAAAGCAAAAGAAACTGGTGAAAAGATTTCCAAGGAGGCTAAAGCAGCAGCTCATGGAGTCAAAGAAACCAAAGACACTGCAGTGAAAGAAATAAAAAAGGACGCGAAGATTGTAGAAGAAAAAGTAGTTTCAGGAACAGAAGCTGTTCTTAAAACAGCAGACGAGACTAAAGACAAGGCAACGAAAGAAGCTAAGAAAGCTAAAGACAAAGCTGGCGGTTTTCTATCTGGTATATTCAAAGGCGCTAAACATGCAGTGGACGACGTTACAGATGACGTTAAAGAATTCCTCGACGAAACAAAGCACGAGGCAGAATTAGAAGAAGAACGTACACGTAAAGCAGCTGAAGATTTATCTAAAGATATCAAAGAAACTAAGGATAAAGTGGTTTCTGATGTAAAGGAAACAGCTGACAAAGCCAAGGAGAAAGTAAAGAGTGCAGATAAAGAAAGAGTAGCTGCAGTTGAGGAAGTCAAGGAAGCAGGTCAAAAAGTTAAACAAGGAGTAGCTGACACAAAAGACTCTGCAGTTACAGAATTAAAGAAAGATACTAAAGCTGTAGAGGACAAAGTTGCAGTAGTAGCAGAAGCTGTTTCAGAGACCACAGAAGCTGCTAAGGATAAAGCATCAAGGGATGCTAAAAAGACTAAGGACAAAGCCGGTGGTTTCCTCTCTGGTATATTTAAGGGTGCTAAGCACGCAGTAGATGATGTCACTGATGATGTCAAAGAATTTCTGGAGGAAACTAAACACGAAGCTGAATTGGAAGAAGAACGTGCTCGTAAAGCCGCTGAAGATTTGTCAAAAGATGCCAAAGACACTAAAGACAAAGTAGTTTCTGATGTAAAAGATGCAGCTGCTAAGACAAAGGAACAAATATCTGATGGGGTTGAAGCTGTATCGGAGAAAACTAAAAGTACTGTTGAAAAAGTTTCGAAAGAAGCAGAATCTGTAGCTAAGGACATCACTGCTACGAAAGATGCTGCTGCGAAGGAAATCAAGAAAGATGTTAAAACTGTGGAAGACAAAATATCTTCAGGAGCAGAAACTATTGCGCAAAGTTCCGAAGCTGTTAAGGATAAAACAGCTAGGGAAGCCAAAAAGGCTAAGGACAAAGCAGGCGGATTTTTATCTGGAATATTTAAAGGGGCTAAACATGCAGCTGACGATGTTGTAGAAGATGCTAAAGAATTTGCAGATGAAACAAAGAAAGAAGCTGAGAAAGAAAAAGAACGTGTCCAACAAGCGGCTGAGGACTTATCTAAAGATGTTAAAGATGCTAAAGACAAAGTCGTTTCTGACGTGAAGGAAACTGCGGAAAAAGCCAAGGAGAAAGTATCTGATGGCGCTCAAGCTGTTTCTGAAAAAGTGAAAGATGCAGGTGACAAGGTTGCTAAGGGAGCAACCGAAGTTGTAGAAGATGTAAAAGAAACATCTCATAAGATTTCAAAGGATCTTACTGACACTAAAGATGCTGCGGTCAAGGAAATCAAAAAGGATGCAAAGGCTGTGGATGAAAAAGTATCTGCAACTGCAGAAACAGCTGCCCAGGCTGCAGAAGATGCTAAGGACAAAGTAGAGAAAGAAAGCAAAAAAGCTAAGGACAAGGCAGGTGGCTTCTTTTCCGGAATATTCAAGGGCGCAAAACACGCAGTAGATGACGTTACGGATGACGTTAAGGAATTCCTAGATGAGACAAAACATGAAGCTGAACTAGAAGAGGAACGTGCGCGAAAAGCCGCTGAAGATTTGTCCAAGGATATTAAGACCACAAAGGACAGAGTTGTTTCTGACATAAAGGACTCGGCTGATAAAACAAAAGAAAAAGTATCGGAAGATGCCCACGCTGTTTCTGAAAAAGTTAAAGAAACAAAGGACAAGGTTGCTAAAGAAGTAACAGAAGCTGCAGAAGGTGTGAAGGAAAAATCTGATAAGATTGCAAAGGATCTTACTGACACTAAAGATGCTGCTGTTAAGGAAATCAAAAAAGATATAAAGGCCGTGGATGAAAAACTAGCTTCAGGCGTTGAATCTGCTGCTCAAAAAGTGGATGATGCTAAGAACAAGACAGCTAAGAAAACTAAGAAGGCTAAGGATAAAGCAGGTGGTTTTCTATCTGGAATGTTTAAAGGTGCAAAACACTCAGCAGATGAAGTAGCAGACGATGTGAAGGAGTTTGTTCATGACACTAAAAAAGAAGCTGAAAAAGAGGAAGAAAAGGCACGTAAAGCAGCTGAAAAGTTGTCAAAGGATGTTAAAGACACTAAAGATAAAGTGCTTTCAGACGTCAAAGACACAACAGATAAGGCGAGAGATAAAGTAGCAGAAGGAACGCGTGCTGCATCTGAAGAAGTAGAAAAGGCAGGAGAAAAGATTTCACATGGTGCAGCAGCCGTAGTCGATGGAGTTGTGGATGCAGGAGACAAAGTTGCAAGGAGCATCACTGATTCAAAAGATGTTGCAACGAAAGAAGTAAAAAAAGATGCTAAAATTCTGAAAGAAAAAGTGACCTCCGGTGCTGAAGCTGTAGCCGAAACAGCCAAAGATGCGAAAGACAAGACCGTTAAAGAGTCCAAAAAAGCGAAAGACAAAGCCGGGGGTTTTCTATCTGGGATATTCAAAGGAGCCAAACACGCATCTGACGAAGTTGCAGATGATGTACAAGAGTTTTTAGATGAAACTAGAAAGGAAGCTGCGGAGGAAGAAGAGCGTGCTCGTAAAGCTGCAGAACAGTTAGCGAAAGATACTAAAGATACTAAAGATAAAGTGGTGTCTGATATGAAGGATACGGCAGAGAAAGCTAAGGATAAAATATCGGAGGATGCACATGTAGTATCAGAGAAAATTAAAGACACTGGTGACAAGGTGTCAAAAGAAGCTGCAGAAGCTGCTGATGCTGTGAAAGATGCTGTTCTTACAGAAGTAAAGAAAGACGCTAAGGTTGTTGAGGAGAAAGTAACCTCCGGCGCAGAAGCAGTTGCGAAAGCAGCAGATGATGCTAAGGATAAAGCAACTAAGGAATCAAAGAAGGCTAAAGATAAAGCTGGTGGCTTTTTCTCGGGTATATTCAAGGGAGCTAAGCATGCCGTAGATGACGTTACTGATGATGTCAAGGAATTCCTAGATGAGACAAAACATGAAGCTGAACTAGAAGAGGAACGTGCGCGAAAAGCAGCTGAAAAATTATCCAAGGACGTTAAAGACAGTAAAGACAAGGTAGTCTCTGACGTAAAAGATGCGGCAGCGAAAACCAAAGATAAAATATCTGAGGAAGCTCATGCAGTGACTGAAAAAGCTGAAAGAGTGGAAGAGAAGGTTTCTAAGGAAGCAGCTGCAGTAAAAGAAGGAGTAAAAGATGTTAGTCGCAAGATAGCAAAGGAAGCTGAGGATACAAAAGATTCTGCGGTCAAGGTAGCCGAAGAAGGTGTTACGACTGTGAAAGAAACCGTAGCTTCTGGAGCGGATGCAGTAGTAGATGCAGCGGATTCCGCTAAAGACAAAGTAACAAAGGAAACGAAAAAAGCTAAGGATAAAGCGGGTGGTATTCTGTCAGGAATATTTAAAGGTGCAAAACATGCAGCAGATGAAATTTCCGAGGATGTCAATGAGTTTGTGGATGAAACGAAGAAGGAGGCTGAGGAAGAAGAGGAACGTGCTCGTCAAGCTGGAAAAAAGTTGTCTAAAGATGTAAAGGACACTAAAGACAAAGTCATATCTGATGTGACGGAAACAGCTGAAAAAACAAAGGAAAAGGTTTCACAAGAAATTACAACAGCTAAAGAGGGAGTAAAAGATGCAAGCGAGAAAGTTGCAAAAAGTATTGCGGATACAAAAGATGCTGCAGCAGAGAAAATTAAAATGGATGTTAAGATTGTAGAGGAGAAAGTTGCAACTGGAGTTGAAGCTGTGGTAGAATCTACGGATTCTGCTAAAGATAAGGCAGTCAAAGAGTCAAAGAAAGCAAAAGACAAAGCGGGCGGTTTTCTATCTGGGATATTTAAGGGCGCGAAGCACGCAACAGATGAAGTTGTAGAAGATGTGAAAGAATTCACAGAAAAAACTAAAGAAGAAGCTGCGAAGGAAGAGGAAAAAGCTCGTAAAGCTGCAGAAGGTTTGGCTAAGGATGTTAAGGACACTAAAGACAAGGTCGTTTCTGATGTGAAGGAAACTACGGAAAAAGCCAAGGAGAAAGTATCTGATGGCGCTCAAGCTGTTTCTGAAAAAGTGAAAGATGCAGGTGGCAAGGTTGCTAAGGGAGCAACCGAAGTTGTAGAAGATGTGAAAGAAACATCTCATAAGATTTCAAAGGATCTTTCTGACACTAAAGATGCTGCGGTTAAGGAAATCAAAAAGGATGCAAAGGCTGTGGATGAAAAAGTATCTGCAACTGCAGAAACTGCTGCCCAAGCTGCAGAAGATGCTAAGGACAAAATAGAGAAAGAAAGTAAAAAGGCTAAGGACAAGGCAGGTGGCTTCTTTACAGGAATATTCAAGGGCGCAAAGCACGCAGTGGATGAAGCTACGGATGACGTTAAGGAATTCCTTGATGAAACCAAACACGAAGCAGAAGTGGAAGAAGAACGTGCTCGAAAGGCCGCTGAAGAGTTGTCCAAAGAAGTGAAAGATACTACAGAAAAAGTGATATCTGATGTTAAAGAATCAACTGAAAAAGCGAAAGCAAAAATATCTGCTGATACTCAAGCTGTGTCTGAAAAAGTAAAGGAAGCAGGCGATAAAATATCAAAGGAAACTGCAGCTGCTGCTGAAGAATTAAAACTGGCAAGTCAAAAAGTGAAAAAAGATGTTTCTGACAAAAAAGATGTTGCAGTCAAGGAGGTGAAGAAAGACACTCAAATTGTTGAACAAAAGGTGATCTCAGGTGCAGAAGCTGTTGTACAAACAGCAGATGAAATTAAAGATAAAACAACTAAGGAATCCAAGAAGGCCAAGGATAAAGCAGGTGGTTTCTTCTCTGGAATATTCAAGGGGGCAAAACATGCTGCAGATGATGTCAAGGAATATGTGAATGATACCAAAAAAGATGCTGAAAAAGAAGAAGAACTTGCACAAAAAGAAGTTGAAAAAGATTTGAAAGTCATCAAGGACACAAAGGATGCAGCTGTTTCAAAGGTAAAAGAAGATGCAAAAAGAATAATTGATGCTGAAGAACATCTTGTGGAAACAGTGAAGAAAGATGTGAAAGGTTTAGGCCAAGAAATTTCATCAGTTGGAGATGCAATTACCTATCAAGCCACTACTACTTCTGATCCTCAAATGCTTTCAGATTCAATAACAATAAAAGATATTAAGACTATTACTCAAGAATTTTTAGACGACACTAAAAATACTGCTGCTGTACTAGGTACAGTTGCAGAGGAATTGAAAAAACCTTCGGATGCTGATAAATTTGATGACAGCACGCAGAAGACTACCGAAGAAGGAAAGGAGAAAAGTGGTGGCTTCTTTGGAATATTTAAAAGTCCCAAGTCAAAGCAGAAAAAGAGAAGTAAATCTAAAGACAAGTATTCATCTCAAGAGTCATCATTTGACAGTGGAGATGAAGAAGCCAGAATCATCACAGCTAAGTTCCTCGATGATGTTCGTCAAAATGCCGATAATTCTAAAGATTCTTTTGTTGAAGAAATACAGAAAGACACAAAACTCGTCGAGGATAAAGCCGACGCTGCGAAAGAAAAAGCAGTGAAAGAATCCAAAAAAGCTAAAGACAAAGCTGGTGGATTTTTGTCTGGAATATTTAAAGGAGCAAAGCACGCGACAGATGAAGTTGCAGAAGATGTGAGTGAATTCACAGAAAAAACTAAAGAAGAAGCTGTGAAGGAAGAGGAAAAAGCTCGTAAAGCTGCAGAAGGGTTAGCTAAGGATATTAAGGACACTAAAGACAAGGTCGTTTCTGATGTGAAGGAAACTACGGAAAAAGCCAAGGAGAAAGTATCTGATGGCGCTCAAGCTGTTTCTGAAAAAGTGAAAGATGCAGGTGGCAAGGTTGCTAAGGGAGCAACCGAAGTTGTAGAAGATGTGAAAGAAACATCTCATAAGATTTCAAAGGATCTTTCTGACACTAAAGATGCTGCGGTCAAGGAAATCAAAAAGGATGCAAAGGCTGTGGATGAAAAAGTATCTGCAACTGCAGAAACTGCTGCCCAAGCTGCAGAAGATGCTAAGGACAAAGTAGAGAAAGAAAGCAAAAAAGCTAAGGACAAGGCAGGTGGCTTCTTTTCCGGAATATTAAAGGGCGCAAAACACGCAGTAGATGACGTTACGGATGACGTCAAGGAATTCCTAGATGAGACAAAACATGAAGCTGAACTAGAAGAGGAACGTGCGCGAAAAGCCGCCGAAGATTTGTCCAAGGACATTAAGACCACAAAAGACAAAGTTGTGTCTGACATAAAGGACTCGGCTGATAAAACAAAAGAAAAATTATCAGAAGATGCCCACGCTGTTTCCGAAAAAGTTAAAGATGCAGGTGACAAGGTTGCTAAAGAAGTAACAGAAGCTGCAGAAGGTGTGAAGGAAAAATCTGATAAGATTGCAAAGGATCTTACTGACACTAAAGATGCTGCGCTCCAGGAAATCAAAAAGGATGCAAAGGCTGTGGATGAAAAAATATCTGCAACTGCAGAAACAGCTGCCCATGCTGCAGAAGATGCTAAGGACAAAGTAGAAAAAGAAAGCAAAAAGGCTAAGGACAAGGCTGGTGGCTTCTTTTCCGGAATATTTAAGGGCGCAAAACACGCAGTAGATGACGTTACGGATGACGTTAAGGAATTTCTAGATGAGACAAAACATGAAGCTGAATTAGAAGAAGAACGTGCGCGAAAAGCCGCTGAAGATTTGTCCAAGGATATTAAGACCACAAAAGACAAAGTTGTTTCTGACATAAAGGACTCGGCTGATAAGACAAAAGAAAAAGTATCGGAAGATGCCCACGCTGTTTCTGAAAAAGTTAAAGAAACAAAGGACAAGGTTGCTAAAGAAGTAACGGAAGCTGCAGAAGGTGTAAAGGAAAAATCTGATAAGATTGCAAATGATTTTGCTGACACTGAAGATGCTGCTGTTAAAGAAATCAAAAAGGATATAAAGGCCGTGGATGAAAAACTAGCTTCAGGCGTTGAATCTGCTGCTCAAAAAGTGGATGATGCTAAGGACAAGACAGTAAAGGAAACTAAGAAGGCTAAGGATAAGGCAGGTGGTTTTCTATCTGGAATGTTTAAAAGTGCAAAACACTCAGCAGATGAAGTAGCAGACGATGTGAAGGAGTTTGTACATGACACCAAGAAAGAAGCTGAAAAAGAGGAAGAAAAAGCACGTAAAGCAGCTGAAAAGTTGTCAAAGGATGTTAAGGAGACTAAAGAAAAAGTGCTTTCAGACGTCAAAGACACAACGGATAAGGCGAAAGATAAAGTAGCAGAAGGAGCACGTGCTGCATCTGAAGAAGTAGAAAAGGCAGGAGAAAAGATTTCACATGGTGCAGAGAAAGCTGCTAAAGAAGCCAAGAAAGCGAAGGATAAAACTGGAGGTTTCTTCTCTGGAATTTTCAAAGGAGCAAAGCATGCAGCTGATGACGTGTCAGATGACGTGAAACAATTTTTGGATGAAACTAAGAAAGAAGCAACAGAAGAAGAGGAACGTGCTCGTAAAGCGGCAGAAGAGTTGGCTAAAGACATTAAGGATGCCAAAGAAAAAGTAAGTTCGGATATAAAAGATAAGGTAGAACAAACTAAAGTAAAAGTATCGGAAGATGCACATGCAGTGTCTGAAAAAGTGGAAGATGTCAAGGAGAAGATTTCAGACGAAGCTTCAGCAGCTGCTGATGCTGTGAAAGATACTAGTGCAAGGATTGGAAAGAGAGTTGCTGATACGAAGGACGCAGTTGTAGAGGAAGTAAAAGAAGACGTCAAGGCAGCTAAGGAAAAGATATCTTCAGGAGTAGAAACAGCAGCAGAAAGTGTGGAGGCTGCTAAAGATAAATCTGCGAAGGAAGCCAAGAAAGCCAAAGATAAAGCAGGTGGTTTTCTATCAGGAATATTCAAAGGGGCAAAGCAGGCAGCAGATGAAGTTACTGACGACGTAAAGAAATTTGCCGACGATACAAAAAAGGAAGCTGAAAAAGAAGAAGAACGTGCTCGTCAAGCTGGTGAAGAGGCATTGAAAGCAGTGGAGAAAACAAAAGATAAGTTGGAGTCTGAAGTACGGGAAACAACAGAGGTAGTCAAAGGAAAGGTTGCTGATGGAACGGAAGCTGTTTCAGAAAAGGTAAAAGGTGTTGGTGAGAAGATTTCAAAGGATATTACTGCAGCAGGAGATGAAGTTAAACAAGCTGGCGAAAAGGTTGAGAAAAAAGTCACTGACACTAAAGACGCTGTATTAACACAACTAGAGAAAGATGTAAAGGCTACAGAAGAGAAAATATTGCAAACAACTGATGCTGCTAAGGATAAAGCGTCGAAGGAAACAAAGAAGGCGAAGGAAAAAGTAGGAGGTTTCTTATCTGGCATATTCAAGGGAGCCAAACACGCAGCTGATGATGCTTCAGAGGAAGTGAAAGAATTTTTAGACGAAACGAGAAAGGAAGCTGCAGAAGAGCAAGAGCGTGTTCGTAAAGAAACCGAAAAGTTGGCTCAAGATGCGGCGGATGCTAAAGATAAACTAGTATCTGACGCAAAGGATACAGCTGATAAGGCAAAGGATGCAGTATCTTCACAAGCTCAAGCAGTCTCTGAAAAAGTCAAGAGTGCAGGAGAGAAAATTTCGAAGAGTGCCGTTGATACAAAAGATGCTGTCGATCAAGAATTGCAAAAAGACATGAAGGCCGTTGAAGAAAAAGTTTCTGCCGGTGCTGAAGCGGCTGCTCAAAGTGTGGATGCTGCCAAGGAGAAAACAGCAAAGGAAGGTAAAAAAGCAAAGGACAAGGCTACTGGTTTCTTTTCTGGAATTTTCAAAGGTGCGAAACATGCTGTCGATGACGTTACCGATGATGTCAAGGAATTCCTGGATGAAACAAAGCACGAAGCAGAAGAAGAAGAGGAACGTGCTCGTAAAGCAGCTGAAAACTTATCCAAAGAAGTTAAAGAAACCAAGGACAAAGTAGCTAAAGGGGTAAAAGATTCAGCTATTAAAGTCAAGGAAACAATATCTCAAGATGCTGATGCTTTATCTGAGGGAATAAAAAAAGCAGAAGAAAAGATTACAAAAAATGTTGTGGATACGAAAGACGCTGCCATCAAGGAAGTCAAGGAAGACACGAAGGCTGTAAAGGAAGAAATAAGATCAAGTGCTGAAGAAGTTGCGGACACTGCAATTGCGGCTAAAGACAAAGCTGCGAAAGAAGCAAAGAAAGCAAAGGATAAGACAGGTGGTTTCTTGTCCGGGATGTTTAAGGGCGCTAAACATGCAGCGGAGGAAGTGGCAGATGATGTGAAAGAATTTACCGAGAAGACAAAAGAAGAAGCAGCGAAAGAGGAGGAACGTACAGTTAAAGCTGCTAAGGAATTGGTTAAGGATGCTAAAGATACGAAAGACAAAGTAGTATCTGACGTCCAGGAATCTGTTGATAAGGCCAAGGTGAAAATATCTGATGATGCCCATGCTGTATCTGAAGGAATAAAGGAAACAGGAAAAAAAATAGCAAAGGGAGTGGAAGATACAAAGGATGCCACCATCAAGGAAGTAAAGGAAGACGTTAAGGCTGCTAAGGAAGCAGTTGCAGAAAGTGCAGATGCAACTAAAGAGAAAACAGTGAAGGAAACGAAGAAGGCCAAGGAGAAAGCTGGTGGTTTCCTATCTGGAATATTTAAGGGCACTAAGCGAGCTACAGATGAAGTTGCACATGACGTCAAGGAATTCTTAGATGAAACGAAAAAGGAAGCTGAAGAAGAAGCAGAGCGCGTTCGTAAAGCAGGGGAAGAACTGTCTAAGGAAGTCAAGGGTGCTAAGGACAAAGCAGTCACGGATGTCAAGGACTCGGCTGATAAAGCTAAGAAAAGGCTATCGGGTGATGTTGAGGCTTTAGCACATAAAGTAAAAGATGCAGCTGATGAAGTTTCCAAGGGAACTGCTGCAGCTGTTGAGGGAGTAAAAGATGCAGGTCACAAAGCATCAGAAAAAGTTCTGGAGACGAAAGATGCCGCAGCAAAGGAATTGAAACAGGACGCTAAAATTGTTGAAGAAAAAGTAACTTCCGGCGTAGAAAAAGTGAAGGAAACAATTTCTGATGGTGCGCATACAGTCTCTGAAAAGACTAAAGATGCTGGTGGTAAAGTTGCAAAAGAGACTTCAGCAGTGATTGATAGCGCAAAAGAAATGAGCGACAAAGTTGATCAAAAAGTAGTTGACGCTAAGGATTCTGTAGTCAAGGAAGTAAAGAAGGATGCTAAGATTGTAGAAGATAAACTAACATCTAGTGCAGAATCTATTTCAAAAACGGCGGATGCTAAGAAGGACAAGGCAGAGAAAGAGATCAAGAAGGCGAAGGACAAAGCTGGTGGTTTCTTTTCTGGAATATTTAAGGGATCCAAACGTGCATCAGATGAAATTGTAGAAGATATTAAAGAATTTGCAGAAGAAGCAAAGAAAGAAGCTGACACGGAAAAAGAAGGAGCCAAAAAAGCTGCTAAAGATTTATCTAAAGATATCAAGGACACTAAAGACAAAGCAAAAGAAGCTGGACAGAAGATCGTTAAAGATGTTTCAGATGCCAAGGATGCTGCGGTTGAGGAACTCAAGAAAGATTCGATGGCTGCGGAGGAAAAATTATCCTCAGAGGTTGAAACTGTTGTCAAGACAGCTGAGGATGGCAAAGATAAGGCATCAAAGGAAACCAAAAAGGCGAAGGAGAAGGCAGGTGGTTTCTTTTCGGGCATATTGAAAGGTGCGAAACATGCAGTGGACGAAGTCACAGACGATGTTAAGGAATTTTTGGAAGAGACTAAGCACGAGGCAGAATTGGAGGAAGAACGTGCATCTCAAGAATTGAAAGAAGCTAAAGATAAAGTAGTATCTGAAGTAAAAGATTCATCTGAAAAGGTCAAAGAAAAAATATCTGGAGTAGGTGAAAAAATAACAAAGGAATCGTCTGAAGCAGTGAAAGGAGTTAAAGAAACAGGTGAAAAAGTGTCGAAAAGGATCGTCGACACAAAAGATGATGCAGCTAAAGAGGTAAAGAAAGATGCTAAGGTCGTTGAGGAGAAGTTAGTTTCTGGTGCAGAAACTGCTTCACATATTCCACATTATGCTAGAGATACACTATCTAGTGAAGCTCATGCTGTATCTGAAAAAGTAAAGGCTGCAGGTGACAAAATTTCCAAGGAAACTACTGGAACCGCTAAAGGTGCAAAAGAAACCGGCAAGAAGGTTGCTAAGGATGTTGCTGATAAAACGGATTCTACCGTGAAGGAAGTGAAGAAGAGCGCTAAAACTGTTCAAAGAAAAGTTTCGTCAGGTTCTGATGCTGCAAAGGACAAGGCTGGCAAAGAGACCAAGAAGGTGAAGGACAAAGCAGGTGGTTTCTTATCAGGTATAGTCAAAGGGGCGAAGCATGCCGTTGATGACGTTACAACCGACGTGAAAGAGTTTTTGGACGAAACAAAGATCGAAGCAGAAAAGGAAGAAGAGCAAACACGACAAGCGGCTGATAAATTGAAAGATACTAAACCAGTTTCAGATGGTGCTAAGGTACTTTCCGTGAAAACTACTACTACTGTGAAAAAAGTATCAAACGAATCGACCCCACCTGACCCAGTGGTTCAGAAAATTGGCGAGGAAATTTCAAAATCAGTAACAGCTGTAAAAACTACAACTGTAACCAGCGTGACGAAAACTACGAGAACTGTTAAGGAAAAATCAACTAGTCCTGTCTTACCTGAAAAAGGAAGATCAGGAAGTGTCTCAAAGGAAACCAGAGTTGCCAAACAGGAATCTAGAACAACGCCAGAATCAGCCAGAAGGCTGTCTAGCGAGAAGACATCAAAGGTACCGACTCCTACAGGAAGAGCAAAAACAAGCACGAGTCGCACATCTAAAGGAGGTCCTACTTCAACACAAAAAACCCAAAGAAGTAAAGATGGTCCATCAAAAACAGCTCCTGAAAGTATAACATTAGATCCCAAAGAAGCAACCATACTGCTTTTGAATGAATCGAGAGCTGTAGCAGAAGATTCTCCAGTCCCTGATTATCATAAAAAAGAATCACGTATTCCTCAGTTGGATTCGGGTAGAAGTTCCTTAGAAAAGGATTCATCTTCGGATTCTGATGCTAAGAGTAAATCAAAAAAACCCAAGAAAGGTGGCATTATCTCTAATATTGTGAAGACCACTAAAGGTGCTACACACAAAATAGCAAAAGAAGTAGACCATGCTAAAGAAGGCATCAAGGATGCAACAGGAAGATTCTGGGAAGACACGAAACGCGAATCTAAAGAGGCATCCAGTTCTGGAAGTTATAATGTCGCTTCTCCAAACCGCAATAATGATGCGATTCTTGATGAAATTGCCACAGAGTCTGATAATATTAGCTTAGAATCGTCAAGCGCGTTAGCTAGGATAGTTGATACAGAAGCAGCAGGTCATCCTATTCAGGTTTACGAATCCAAACAAATTTCAAGCATTCCAAAAGTAACAGTAGAATCTAGGGAAGTTAGGGAAATTAGGTATACTACAGTAGGAGACTCAAGTACAATTGTAGGAACTGATATTTTGAGTGAATTAGGGAACCTCGAACCTCGCGCAAGTCAAACCGTCACCACAGTCGTTACAAAGTCTGTGCGGACGGCAACGACCCCACCACCCAGCCCCGCCGAGTTCAGTGACAGTAGCGTTAAAGGTACCTTGCAATAATTGTGTTATTCGTATATACATATATATTACATACCTGCTGTGTGTAACATGATTAATTGATTAAGTTAATGCTTTAATGTAACCTCAGTTTACACAATCATGTCAAGTCGACAAATTTAATCATGCACCATTGTTTCATTCCTAACTGAACCTCTAACCCTGACCTTTAAAATTATAAGGGATCATACTGACGTCATATTAAACTTTTATTACAGAAATGAATTTAGCGATTGATGACGACCTGTAGCCCATGGGACCACTTCAATTTCCAAAAAAATGTGGTGCTCATTTGATGATATACATTTTTAACTGCAGTAATTTTGTTTCCGCAAATTAATTCAGATTTTAAACTATTGCAGTGAAGACGATTAAGATAATTTTATTTTTAATATATTCTTGAGTTGATAGTAGCTTTTCTATTAATGATTATTCTGGTCTTGTATTTTTTTTTTCTTTTTTTTTTTTTGTAAAGAAAAACTTTTTATAATCGGTATGCACCCTTTCCAATCATTATTATCTAATTCATTTAATAAAAAAGGCATTTTAAAAATATTCATGCTAGAAAGTGTATTTCTTCAGAGTTTTTCTAATAAAAAGAAAATTAGTCTTTATATAATTTTATGCTACAAATATTGCTCATATGTAGACTGTTTGCTATTTTGAATAACAGTTGTTTGTAAAAAATTAGAGCTCGATTTTATTTTGCAGTAGATCTTAAAACGTAAAGGATTTAAAAATGTAATGTAATTGACTCATGATTTTTCTTAACTATCATAAAGAAATATTAAATTATCACTTTGTAGTCTGAATGTTATCAGCAAACTTTCCACGTACCTAAAAATCCGTACTGATCAAAGTTTAAGACCTTCTTGAAACTTTTTATTTATGAACTACTTTCTGAGATAGAAATGAGTGTATTAATCTTGCTTATTAATTTTATTACTATTCATAATACATTTAACTTATTAAAAAGTATCACAATTAAAATTAATTTTAGTTAACTGACTATGTATAATATATTCAATTCAAATAATGTCTATGTTGAAGAATACTAATTATATCCTCTAGAAGTGGTTTATTGAACAATATGTTTTGGAAGGTTTAAACTAGAGTCAGTTAAAATCCATTATTGAATAAAGTAAAAATATATTTGATTGCTGTATATGAGTTTAAGGGTAAATCAATTTTATGAAACTTATCGATCTTTTCTCTACTTTGCCAAGAGGTGATGAATTAATTAATAATCAGAAAGGAGTTTGAAGGATTAAAAATCAGAATAAGACTCAGATATCAGTACAACTTAAATTGGATAATTAGTGACACCTACTGGAATTGTAGAAGATAAAGAAATTGAGAGTGAAATAAAATTGGAATTCTCTGTTGAGTATAATTATTTTGCCTATTTGCGTTTAAATATTATTTACTGGTTTTGATTTGAGTTTGAAGCATGTTTTCAGGTTTTTTGCGCTGTTTTTATTTACACAGGCCACTTTGGTGGTTAACTTCAGAATACGCCTAAAGTTTTTGATTTATAGTTGTGTACTTCTCTCCTCTATAGCGTAACATAGCGATCATGTTATAATTACGCAGTAAGTAATATCTGTCATTCAATTAACAGGAAACCACAATCTAGTGAAGCATGATCCGAGGTATGCCATGCAGGGAAAGATCATTCATCTAATCTTTGTCGACTCACTGCTTTTAATGTTCATTTGGTTTGTTCTCGCTTACTCAAACAATATTTTCATGTATTGCAGACGTAACTGAGGAAGCTGAAAGACGGGCTCAAGAACTGGCAGAACAGGCTCTCTCCTTAAAACGACCAGGTATTGTACAATCACTTAATGCTGATTATTCGCAGATTTAGACGAAAGATAAGATATTAGCAGACTATTTTGGTGCCCTCAGTTATATTTAGCTTTATCTTTCATAGTTAGCACTTGCTGACGCTTTTACACTAACTAATATGCAGTGCGTGTATTTTACTTAAAAGGTACTGACATTACCATTGTATTGAATACTTGTATCTGTAAGTATGTACAGTACTTTCCTTCACATAGAGTATACAACTTTATATATATATAATAAAAGAATGCAAGGCACTTCCACTATCTATAAAGTGCATTCGTTTACGTAGAATATTTCTCTTGAATGCCAATACCAGTTTATAATACGAGAGAGTACAGTTTTCTTAAAAAAAAGTACACAGAGTGGCTGAACCAAGTCTAATAATTAAAAAGTTTTCGCACATGTGAGGATCTTTTAATTAAAGTTGGTTCAACTGCAATGTGAGTACTGATGTATAAAGAGACTATTTGTACGAAAGTAATATTTTTGTATTCATATGTTATATAGAAAGATGATTTGATGATTTGATGATTTGATGATTTGATGATTTGATGATTGCATTGAAACACTTGTTTATAAATGTAGTACACAATTGGATTTTCTTAGTGATATCAGTAGAACCAAACAACTTCGTACCTTTTGATTAAATGCAGGCATACATTTAGACACCGTTTCATTGAGTGTTTTAAAATACTAATCCTATTGCAATATTGATACTAACTAAATCTTGACATAGTTTCATGATTAATATACATATATACATCAAACATTGCTGAGTCTTAGACCCACCTTGCAGCTGGGCTAGAGTTACATTTATTAGTGTGTATCAATGTGCTTTATGTCCTTGCTCCTGTTCTTGTCCGTGTCCTTTTGGATGGGTCAGGGCATGATTCGGCTGAGATTGATGGGACTGTAGAGAGGCATGCTACTTCTCCAACAAAGCAACCTGTTCCTGCCCCTCGTTACTCTGCCAAGTCCAAAGCTAATTTGGAACTAGACATTAAGGACACCGCATCCCCGCAGCCTAGGAAGAGTACAAAGTCCAAAATACCAGAGCTCTTAAGATCACCTCCAAAGTCTGATAAAGAACACACCTTCCAAACTGAAGAAGTAGAAGTCAAAAGTCCTAAGGAAGCACTATCTCCAAAAAGTAAAATTCCCATTAAACTTAAGCCTCAAGGAATAGTTGAGCAAGAAATCACTGAAATGATAAAGACTGCTGAAACTAAATCATCCGAAACTGTTCATTTTCAAAGCAAAGGAGTTCCATTCACAGAAACTATAACTACTTACAGTAATCAGAACATGCCAACTGAAGAGTTTGACGAATTGGAAAAGTCGATACAACGAGGTTTTGAACTAGCCCCTGAAATTTCAGAAATTAGAAGACATGTAGTGACGAGTTCTCAAGAAACGAGTCTAGATCCAGATTTAGAAGAGCTGATTAAAGATGGTGAAGTACTATCGAGTAAAATAGTTAAGAAATCGACAGTAACGCTTAGATCTGGTAGTTCTGAGCCTGAAGTGTGGACGGAAACGGTAACGACGAAAACCCTGCCCGATGGAAGACAAGACACCTGGAAATCTGTTACGTCGGGCAGCTTACAGTCAGAAATCTGGGACACGCAATTTTCTTTAGACACCTCTCCCGGCTCTGGAAATGGAGATTTATATGCTAAGAACGAAGCTTACAGACATGAGTTGAATAGTGATACAGATAGCGAAGGCTCACCTCAACCAAGGAGGAGATCTCCGAGCAAGAGGCGAACTTTAGGCAGTTCTAGCGGATCGGATGTGGCACTCCATGAAGGGGCAGAGCTCTCCCCATTGGAAGATGACCAAGGTACCTCACTCACAGCTAACCTTCTAAGTAAGCCATGTACATATCCTGCTAATCTGTTATCCATCTTTGTCAGTCAAAATTGTATTTCTTGTGTGATGTATCACGCATTCATCGACGGGTACGTAACTTCTGCAATCGGTGTTTGTGGGTCACTTTAATTACTTCACAGTCATGTAAAAGTATTAAATTGTCAAGTCCTTGACATGAAATTTGCTGAAAAAAAATAAAAATAAAATTAACTTAAAATTTTTTAACTGTTTACTAATGAAATTGCTGAGACGGTGTACATTGAATTTCAAAGTTATGTGCCCCTCGCCTTAAGTCGTAAAACGACATGCTGTCCCCTTTGTCTTGCAACCAGAATCATTCATAAATTGTTCATTAAAATAACACGAAAGCATATCAACACTAATTCTTGGATACCGAAGCTTTCATCATCTGCAGCATCTCGTGTTGCGAATTAAGCTGCATGCATGCAACAAGTGCTTTAAAATATTTTTGCACGGGAAACGCTAAGTGCTTAAAGCATGTTTAGGATATGTTAATCACTATGAAGAGCAGCAAAGGAATGCACAATTGCACAACGCTAAGCTACTTTACAGGTGTTGGCCATGAGAAACAGAAAAATGAAGCTTACTTAAATCCAGGTCTTGAAAGGCTTTAAAAAATTGTGGATAAAATCACTCGACCAATCATCGACCGGATATTTATTCTATGGTTTGCTGGGATAGGCGACATTACATTCGATTTGAAATAACACATCAGGATTGAGTGATCAATGTGTGGTTTTTTCACACACTTCTGGCCACGGGATGGATATTGGATAGCCATGTGACGGGGTGCTTCTGGGCGATCATGTCATCGATATTTTAAGTATTATGCGCTGAAGATTAATTCACGTTAGTGTAATGAAATTGCAGAACCTAGACGATTTCTTTTTTTAAATTATCATTCATATATTATTCATTTTAATTTCTAATTTTTTATTTTAACGTTCTTAAAGATACCTTCAAGAAATACGTTCAAATTATTGTAATAATCTGTTATTCAAGGAATATGCTTCTTTGGTTTTTTTCTTCACTTTATGTTCAGGTTTACTGGTTTATGTTTCATAACTGTAAGACAGTACCCACCGTAGCAGATTTTATAATGTAGTTCATTTTTCATAGTATTCTTGGGTTAAGGGCGTTGGACCCAAGTGTTAAGCTCAAAATTCCATTCTCCATTTTACTCAACGAAAATTATAGATAAATACTTTTTCGCTCTGTAGCGCTAATCTTGTTTCAAATATAAGACTGCATACAGAGCGAAAAAATATTTAGTTTCGATACTCTTTGTATAAAATGAAGAATTCAAAATCTAACTTTAAAATTTAATTTTTCATTTTACTTAAAAAATATTTTAATTAGATATTTTCTCGCTCTGTACGCATAATTCTAGTTAAAACTTGATTAATTCCACAGAGGGAAAAAATTACAAATTTAATATTTGTCGAGTAAAATGAAGAAATCGAATTTTTAGATTAGAACTTGGCTCCAACACCCTTAATGAAACTTTACATAAAAAAAATCTACCTTCACTACTACGGTGAAAACTGCCTTTATCTTCTCTATTTATAATTTTTTTGTAGCTTTTAGGGAATCATAACAGCTAACGCATAGTAATTAATTTTCATTTTAATGTAATTTAATCTTGTACCTTGAATAACAATCTACGGTTTCTTTACACTAATGATGGATAAAATCAGTGCAAGATAACATGATAAATTAAAAACTTATGGAAAGCATATACTGTTTACGTGGCAGCAACACACAATTCGGTAGAATCGGCCTGTTCGAGTGTACAGAACAATCTAGTACAAACGATGCCGAGGATGAAGACTAGAAGTAAAGAAAGCTGCCTATATTGGATGGCCTTGACACTCGCGGTATTGATGCTTGTGATTGCGGTAATACTTGCCCTGGAGCCACGATCCTTCCAACGCGCCATCCGCACTTTCTCCAGCCATGCCCCAAGGCAAGCTGGGTACGATTAATGCTACTTTTATTTACATTTTTTTTACAGAAAATCCCCATATAAAGTCTATATAATTACCTATAATTCTTTCAATGCATCTCAAGTTTAAAAATTGAAAAAATGACAATTATTTGTTCGATCATTCGATTAAGGGCGTTGGACCCAATTGTTAAGCTCAAAATTTCATTCTCCAATTTACTCAACGAAAATTATAGATAAATATTTTTTCGCTCTATAGCGCTAATCTATTTTTAAATATAAGACGGCGTACAGAGCGAAAAAATATTTAGTTTCGATACTCTTTGTATAAAACGAAGAATTCAAAATCTAACTTTAAAATTTAATTTTTCATTTTACTTAAAAAATATTTGAACTAGATATTTTCTCGCTCTGTACGCATAATTCTAGTTAAAAATTGATTAATTCCACAGAGGGAAAAAATTTCAAATTTAATATTTTTCGAGTAAAGTGAAGAAATCGAATATTTTGCACACTTCAATGTAAAATAAATCAACTTTGAAATTTTATAATCTGTCAAATTAAAAAAAAATATAAACTGTGCAGTTGAAAATCTGAGAAAGATGAATATTGCAGAGTGCAATCTGGAAATTTTTTATTTTAAAATTTAAAATTGGATATTAGAAAGCTGTGAATGTCCTTTAGAATATTCTTAATTGGATAGACGACTGGTCCACTTTAAATATTTAAACGGCCAAGAAGAGAGCATTGGTTCTGCGGATAATGAACCTTCAGGGAAAAATCAGAAAGTGAATAGAAAATAGGTACAGAAAAGTTTCGTGGCCAGATTAAAGAGTGACACTCGTTACGACAAACCAAAAATCCCAGTAAATTATTAATAGGCGATAATTGGATTATTTAAGGTCCAGTAAAAATGTGCGAATTGGTTCCACTAGATTGTCAAACGATGAGTATTTTTTTCTGTTCTTTCAGGTAAAACCGTTTTTATTTTCAACTACAAGCTGCATGATCTTTTGTCGCATGTTTTTTTGAAAAGTACATTATATTTTTTTTTCTTTTAATAATTTGCACTATAATGTACAAGCAATTAAGGAATGTTTTCCACATTGCACGCCATTAGAAAAATAACTAGTCTTGTTACGAGTATGATTTTGATTTAAAACAATACTTTTCAGTTTGTTTTAATTCTTATAGCTACTACATGAGCATCTCAAGATAAAGCTAAAGTGTAGAGGGACCAACGATCATGTTGTTTAGGTATGATGTTAGGGTTGTTAGGCGAATACGAGCAATTTTTTTTATTATTTTAATCAAACGAGATTGGTCAGCGAAGTTTGCTAATTCAAATACAAATTAAGGTTGAGAAGTAGGTATACACATTTTAAAAGCACATATATTCATTATTTATGCACTTGCTGAAGAAAATACGTACTTCATCTATATGCTAATAAGTTAAGTAAATGATAACTAGTAGATCTCCTTATTAATGCTAGAATTAATAAATTGCCTAATATATTTATTTGATTTAATTGAATTTTTGTAGAATTAGTTAACGTTTTTAATAACCAGACTAAACTAGATAATATTTTTACTTCATAGTTATAGTTATATTTATTAATTCGTCTAACAACACTAACAATTGTAGTTAGTACATTCCCCTTTAAATTAAAAGCCATCACATAGCTGAATTATGATTTTTTTTATACAGAAGGTTGAGTACAATATTATATTATATTGTAACATTAATATAATATTATATATATTATAAGTAACTGCTAAAAGCCTCATTCAGCAGCTTTTGTCAGCGCTTTACACGAGCTCGCTGCGTGTAGCACTATCTATACTGAAGTAAAATAATACGCAGTATTTAATTTGGTATTATAAATTATTATATATTTTGAAGAGTCTAACGTGCATAATAAATCAAACAAGTTCTGCTATCAAATAAAATAATATTGAAATGGGATAATTATACTGTTAAGAAAGAAAGAAAGAACTTTATGAAAAAATGTGCAGAACTTGTCTAGTTGATTGAAAATGCGTACTATTTGCATTGTAAAATGTTTAGCAATGTTGTTACTTTTTTTTTATTTGTGTCTAGAAATTACCCCTTGTTTGGGCATGATGTATAAATTAAAAGGTATTCAGTTGTTATTGTTTTTATGTAAGAAGTCAAACGGAAATACTGTATATAAGTACGGAATATATTTTGATCCAATCACTTTTTTCTGTTACACAGAATCTGACTTTTTGCAACACAGCGAGCCTTCCTATGTGGAGACAACTACGACAGAAGTTGATCCTGAAACAAATGAAAGGTATCTATTAATTAAATTTGTATTAAAATGAAAAATTTGATTTTTTTAATTCAGACTTTTAAATTTATAAATTTATTTTCAGAATAACAAGAACAACGCGAGTAGTGACAGCGACAGTACCAGGAACAGGAAACATCAGCGATGGTTCGGACGAGCTTCGAGAATCGATGCAAAAAATAGTCGACCAATTCATGGTAGAAGAGAGAAAGGGCCAGTGAAGTGTCGATTTACCTTTGTCGAACTTTGAGCAAAGTAAAATTCTTGACACGACGCGAAAAAAGGGCAAACATTTTAAAATAAGCTTCTAAAATAAATGCACTTGGTATGAATTTAGCTCGATACTTCCTCGCATCGAGTTCAATCTCATACTCTAATCAAAAAACTAAATAAACTTGTTGGTATATTGTACCTTGGCCTAAAGGCAAGAAATCGAATTTCTTTTAATGAAATATATCCTCATTGCTAGATAGACTAGCTTTGCGCTAGTCTTTGCTACGCCAGCCCGTCCAATGCTTTTCTTTGTAAAGTGAAAGGGGGAAAGGTTGCTTTGCTTCCACCAAGAAATGTTTACCCTTCAATGTCGCTTTTCAAAAATTTGTGCAGATAGATTGTATTATGATTATTACATACGAATAGGTTTCTATTGAAGGAAGTTATATTCCGTAATGACATGAGGAAATGGATATGATTGTCAAAAAAAATTAAATACATATTCTCCTGGTGTTGCTCGCTGTTAAAAGTTAGACTTAGGAGTCTCTAAGTTTATACTTATAGAAAAAAAAAAACGAAATTGCTTGAAAGCTACTCACGACGATTTTAAAAAGTACTGCCTTGCTGTCACGCCAAGAATAAACGATCGAAAAGCAAAATAATCTTGAGACTCTGATACCGTTTTTATTTTGAGCGACAGCAAGAATTGGTATTTTAAACGGTCAGGATATATAATGTACATTTGAATTATTTAATGACTATTTCCTAACATTTTTTCATTGTGTATATTTATAATTATTTACTTAGTGTAACTTATACAACTGTACTATTTAAAAGAATTGTAATAATTACTTGAGCATGATGTGAAGAATATTTTATTTATATAATGGAGATAATGACTGTTTTAAATTGTTACTTTTCTCGCATAAATTTATGAAACATGAAATGATAAAATATATTCTGTGCAGCATATTTTCTACGATCATGTAAAAGCTACGAAAATGAAAAGCATAATTATTGCGGACATTAAGTCGAGAAAGTTTTAATGACTTGGAAATTTTTCTTATGCTACATGAAATTAGCTGCGATTTACGTCACTGTTTTCAAAATATAGGGAAAAAATTGTATGCATATTTATACATATTATAAATATTATATATATAATTATATTATATATATGATATATGAATTAGAAATCTCCTAGTATAAAGATATTCTATTAATATATACATAAAGGCTATATTGAGAAATACAATGTCTACGCAAATCAAGATTTATAAATTATTATGTATAATGTTTTAAGTTGCATATAATAGACTTGCCTAGAGCCCCCGACTTAAGGACCAAAGGCACAATCATATGCATTAAACAAAATACTGAAATGCTCCTGTGTAAATCTGTAATGTTTAATAAATCTTTCATGATTGACGTGGTACTAGTATTCATCATTACATTTTTTTCAAAAACCTGATTTTTGTCCTTATAATATCTGAATATGAATTTTTATTTCAACATTGAATTTCTTAATATATGTATACAGATTAATCATATTTTCCTACCTTATAAGAAAGTACGTTATTATAATTGCATTTAAACTAGGAGATTTAGACTTGCATTAAAAAAAAAAAAATGCTCTTTGTAAAGCAATTACTTTGCTATTATAATAATTTATATTATTGTATCATAAAGGGCTATATAATGACACAGTCTTATAATGATACTTCTTTAAACGATTTATTTATTCAATCCACATGTTTATAAACATTTTTTTAAATTCCTTTCACACCTTATCTGTTTGCTTTCTACCTCCATGTTTTATTTATCAATTATTGCACAAGTTCATAGCAGCAGTAAAGGCAGTCAGGTATCATCTTCACCAAAAAAAAAAAGATCTGCGTCCAGAACACACAGGACCAAAAGATTGTTAGTATCCTTTTCTAAACTCTACAAGCCTCTTCACCGTCTTATTTTGCATAAATACTCCACTGCATTGTTGGTGTCAAAGGTAACGTAGCATCCACGCGGCCGTTAAAAGTTATAGATCGTAAGCTGGTCCCGAAATGGCTTGGATTTAATAAATCTCTTTTTCAGAATATTTTTGGTGATCCCAGCGATTTATCTTAAGCTCTGGTGACAAATATTAAGGTAACATCTGATATTTTTCAGAAATAAAGCTAACTCCAAAAATATGAGTTTTTAAAAAAAATTTATTTCATTTTTGACAAACAAATCCTACCAGGGATATTAATAGCGATGCACTTTTTTCTGATCTTGAAGCATTAATGTTCATTTCACTAACGTGAAGCGCAGAGTCCATTTCCATTAAACGCTATCTTTCTATATTGCCAAGATAATTGTAACAAATAATATCTTACAACTAATCTATAAAGTTTCTATTGATGATCATAACAGAAATTCTACCGAACTTCTCATTTTCAAAGATAACTTATTTATTTGCTAAACCTGCTACACATTTTTATCGTGGTATTCAGAAATTTTATACTTTAAAAAAATGTACAGATATTTATGTACCTATAAAATTACTGTTACAATATCATAATATAGCATGATCGTGATTTCAGCAGAATGCAATGTTGGTAAAGTTTCGATAATAACTGTACAGTGCTGAAATATCTTAACTCAAATGCTTTTATATGAACAAGAACACAATGTGGACCGAAAAATTTTACGATTTATTTTAGATACAAGGAGATAAATGATCGTTGAAAGTAACAGAGAATACCTCGATCCCTCCTTAGCTGCAGCAAACAACAGACGTACTTATTCAATTTTTAAATCCTATCGGTTGCTGTGATTGTAGGTCATCAGATCTGTGAAAATAGAGAATACAATGTTAGATTGTGAGTTTTTTTATTGATTATTACAATATAGAAATCATTGTATCAGGAGACTTACATTATCGACGTCCTCTTCATCGTCATCGCTAATTTCATCACCGAACTCAATATCTTCGTCGAAGCCATCTTCCACGAATGTAACTGTGTCGTTGATACGTACTGAAAAAGAAAAATAAGTTTATAAGATCAAGAAAATGAAAAATTAATTAAAAAGGAATAAAGAATTAAGGATGCAGAATTTTTAAAACAAAAAATAACTTACCAGTTTCGGGGAATTCACCATACGTTTTGAGATTACGAGCTTCGTCGGCTGTGTATTTCAGAATAACATCTGCTTTCGCATCTTGATAGTCACGCAAACCAATCAGTATAATGTCACCTTGATTGATCCAGACTTTTTTCCGAAGCTTCCCTCGAATGTGACAAAGTCTTTTTGTCCCATCAAAGCACATTGCTTCGAGTCGACCGTTGCCCAGCATTTTTGTTACTTGAGCATATTCTGAAATATTTTAAATAATTTTTAGAATGTCTTATAACCTTGAATTCTAGACAAAGCAGTTAAATTAATTTATCCAAATTTACATATATACCAATAAATTTTGTTTAGAAACAAATATATAGAATATATTCCTACTTTCGCAAATTTCATTACATTGCGTAAATTTGTCAAGAAAGTAAAATGGATAAAATGATTCATAAAAGTTCCAATCAAGACACTCACCTTGTCCATCTTCCTTGAATACGAGTTCTCTTTTCTCAGTTTCGTTCTCATTTTTACCTCTTCTCCTATTTTTACCTCCCTTTCCTGAAAATAATAATTCAGAATACAAAATTCAGTCGCAAAATCAATAAAACTCTATAAAATATGAAAGTTTCGAAGCACAATTGACGTTGACAGGTTAGTTTATAAACTAACCACATTTTCGATCAATTTACAAATTATATAAATTAAATGATAATCATATCAAAAAAGCATGCAGGGAAATATTAATTTTATCGAAAATATAATTACTTACCCTTATTCTTCGGCATTATGAACGATAAAAGGAAAACTATTCACGCAAATATCTTTCCTCAAACTCAGTATCATGAAAGGCAATTAAATACACATACACAGTTACACACCAGCAGCCGAGCAGCCCAGTCCCACGCATGTCCAACGCCACGCTTCAAGCCTCAGCATCCCGTTACACACTCACACTGCACTTACACTTGTTCACAAAACCTCAAACGCTCTGTGCAAAGAGAAACTCAAAGTGTACTTTTTTTGGTAAACTGATTAAATATTGATCTTAAGTTTCACAAAAAATAAAAAAAAAACATTTTCATTACAATTTTCCATTTTCAAAACATCTCTAAAATGAAAAGAAAGCGAAAAAAGTAGTGAATTTAGATACGAATTTGACTCCGGTGTTTTCTATCGATCTCAAACATGATCTCAAAGTTGGCTTCTTGCGCGCGCAGCATATGTTGGCTTCCCGCCGGAGAAATACTGCCATTGGTCAAAATTTGGCGCGCGATTTAAAATTGAATTAATTTAAGTCGATTTTGAATCGCGCGCCAGTTTACAGCCAATGGTAGAATTTCTCAAGCGGAAAGCCAACACGCGCAGGCAATGGCGTCAAGCGTGTAAGTGTATGTCGTGTATGTATTCCAAGTAGCAGACGAAATGTCGTAGGAAAATGGAGTACACTCGAGTCTCCCAAATGTCAAGAAATTTTGGCCAGCGTTCTCCCAAATGTCAAGTCCTCAAATTTCACAAACAGCCCCACTGCGCATGCGTGCACGCCTGCGCAGTGGTTATCAGGTGATTCTTCGGAAAGACGGACTTGACATTTGAGAGAAACTTGACTTGAGATTTGGGAGAACTTGAGATTTGGGAAGTTGAGATTTGGGAGACTCGAGTGTAATGGACTCGTCCAAGATGACATCAGGACGATTCGTACACAAAGGTTGACAAAGGTGCGAATTTAATGAACCTGGCAATTTTGTTTTGAAAAAGATCTGTGCTTTTTTAATATGGTTCACTCGCCGTCCTTTGGATATGCATATATCGAAAAAAACGAAATTCTTCTTGTAATGAAGGTTAGTTATTATTCTATATAGGCTAAAACTATAACTTTATTATTAGCAATTAAATAATATAAATAGAAATCATATGATCATTCAAGGACTATTAAATCCCTAACAATCCCTAATCCTAAATTTGTCCGTAAGTTGGTTTTTATCACATTTGGACTAATCTTGTATTATTTCGTCTTTTTAACATGGAACAAAAGGTCAACTAATTTATTGTTGACCCATGATGAATATGGCAGAAGGTATCATTTGTGGGGGTTTTATATTTTACAATGATTTCGACTCTGCAAACTTAGCGAAAGTTGAAGAAGTTGATGTCAACGGAAGGAATAGCATTGGTAATTAATTCTATTAAAGTATTGTTTTTTAAAAAGCTTCCGTGCTTTTTTTTTATTTGAAAAATGTAATTTTGGCTTGGAGTTTGAATTATAATTCTATTTTCTTTTTTTTTATGCAAAAAACAACTACAGAAACATGTGAAAATGACAGTAAATCGTGCAAAAATGGAATCAACGGTGAAAACCCTGACTATGAATTTAATTTATGGACGAAGCATGATTGCCATGGGACAGAGTACGAAAATAATAACAGGACATGGTTTTATTTTGGAATTAAAGCTCCAGCACCAGAAGCTTATGTTAAAATTAACGTCATTAATCTTAATAAACAGATGAAAATGTTTAGTCAGGGTATGTGTCCTGTTTTTAAAATTATACCAGGACATCCACAATGGGAAAGAATACGTGATAAGCCAATCTATGCAGTAATTATTTCCTTTTCAATTAGTAATTTTTAAGGCATAATATAATTATTTAAATAATTTAAAAAAATTAACCCTAATCTAATTGCAGATGGATGAAAAGAGTAACGAATTTACTCTATCGTTTACTTATCATACCCCAGAAAATTCTAAGGCAATTACTTATTTTGCCTTCACATACCCTTATACATACACTGATTTACAAACGCATCTTAAAAAAATCCAGGCAAGGATGTCAAGGAGAACTATAACTTCTATAGATGATATTTATTATCATAGGGAATGTGTGGTTAAGTCCTTAGAGGGTCGAAGGCTCGAGATGTTAACAATAAGTTCTTATGAGAACATATCGATGGAGAGAGAGGACAGGCTGAAGAATTTATTTCCCGAGAAAGACGAGGAACGACCTTTTAAGTTTAAAAATAAGAAGGTAGTAACCTACAGACAAATAAAATTAATCAATATTGTCACGAATAGATATTTTATATAAATTGACTGAGGTAAACTATTTAAAATTCTCGCCCAAGATTGACAGAAAATTAGAATAAAATGTTGTTCCGTGTATGTGAGGTTTAATTTCAGTTTCTTATAATTGCTTTATTTAAATTTGTTCTAATTTTTTTCTATATTAGGTCATTTTTGTGAGTGCACGTGTCCACCCTGGTGAAACGCCTTCTAGTTTTGTTCTCAATGGTTTTCTGAGCCTTTTACTCAATCGAGAAGATCCAATAGCTATTAATCTGCGCCGGCTTTATGTGTTCAAATTGATTCCAATGCTCAATCCAGACGGGGTAGCAAAAGGACATTATCGGATGGATACGAGAGGTGTAAATCTTAACAGGGTATATTTAAATCCTTCAATAAAAGATCATCCCACGATATTCGCTGCAAGAACTTTAATTAGGTTCGTAATTGTTTGTAATTTAAAAATTGATAATAATAAGTTTTCTATTGTTTGCATTTAAATATAAAAGCTAGTAAATAATTATTCTCTGATTTTTTTTTTATAACAAAGGTACTATCACAATTACTACAAACTGCCAGAAGAGACTGAATTCAAATCAGAACTATCAAACGTAAATTTGGAAGTGAATAGAGAAAACATCAGCATAATCACAAATTCTGCAAGTGTAGCGAATGTAGTTCGAGATACAACGAATCGCCTTCTCGAACAGGTATTTACAAGCAGGAACAGAAACAATTAGTCTAATTCAAAATCTCTCCTTCATCCATAAATTTAGATTAAACGAAATATATTACAGGTAACTCTGATGTCATTGGACGAAAAAAGTAAAAGTGATTTAACGCTTAACAAATGCTATAAAGAAACAACAAAAGAAAATATTTTACGGGGTATGATTTTGTTAAAAATAGCGTTTATACACGAGTAAATTTCGAACGGTTGAAGAATGAAGTTCAAGAATTAATTAATTTTATTTTTTGTTGCATTTTACAGACGATACCAAACAAAATTTTGAAGAAAAACAAAAACCAGAGACAGCAGACTATAAAAAAGCTATTGGAGTAGGCAAATCGCCTAGAGATCAAAACGATTCGGGACTATTTCTCTATGTTGATTTACATGGTCACGCATCGAAAAAGGGTATTTTTATGTATGGGAATTATTTTGATGACCCAGAGGACTCAATGAATTGTATGCTACTGCCAAAACTAATGTCCATCAATAATCCCAATTTCCACTTTACCTCGTGTAACTTTGCGGAAAGGAATATGTACTTGATGTGAGTATTGCTTAACTTATATTTATTTAAATAAAAAATATAAAATAATTTCATATCACTCGATTTAAAATGATGAATGTTGCAAATAACTCAAAAAAATCTCATATCTGTTTATAGAGATAAAAGGGACGGAATGTCTAGAGAAGGATCGGGTCGAGTAGCTGTTTACAAATTAACAGGTTTAATTCGTAGCTACACTCTGGAGTGTAATTACAATTCTGGTAGGTTAGTTAATACCCTGCCAGTTCGAGTTCGAGATACTATAAACAAATCTCCAGGACCCATTTTCGTTCCTCCAAAATACACACCAGCAGTTTACGAAGAAGTAAGAATTCGCTAATTACAATTCACTCAAAAAGTATTTAATTTCTGCAACAAAGTTTATAAACTATTTTATACCTTTCTTTTTTATTAATTAAAGGTTGGAGCGGCACTGGGACCTTCAATTCTAGATCTAACAAATAATAACCCTAACAGTCGACTACCAAATAGCCAATTTCGTTCTCTGAGAGGTGTAAAGTCCCATTTGAAGTTATTGTACGCCAACAATTGTACCGCACCTTTGAACAAGCCGCTCCATAAGGTAAATTTCAATAAAAATAATGAAAACGACGTGAACGCCGAAATCAGACAGTGTGTTCTGTGCTGACTCAAAATACGTATTGACTGCATAATGCAAAACGCTCTGCTTATACAGAGTGAGACTCGCAAATGTTGAGAAGTTTGATAGCTTTTGCGTGCCTTCGAATTTCATTCTCTTAACTTAGAGATTGAAATTACATAGCTATTTAAGTTGGAACTAGTTATTTCAATTGAAACTAGTTAAATAAACGTAAATTTACATTACGTTAACTAGAAAAATGTGAGAGAGAGATTTCGTCTGACAGATGCCTTTTTAAATACGATTAGACGAATTTGGCATCTGTTCTGGAGTCAAAATCCAGATCAGCATGACATTTAATCGCCTTAACTACTAATAATAATTTTACGATAGTGTAAGGACACTCATCCACAGTATTTATAGGACAGTTTTAACTTTGATGTGCAATGTGCCTTTGCATAATCGACTTTTAAACTTTAGCTTTAATCAATAGCTACTTAACTGAGCGAGAAGTTTTTAAATCTTCAGATTAATAAGTATTGATATATTGATTCTATTTATCAAGTCTCGTGGTACTGAAAGAGCTTCCCGTGAAGGAAACAACTTGAGACAACATTAAAGGCAAAATCTCAGGGAGATATAGCTTTATAGATCTCACATTTGTATTAAAATAATTCAGCTATTTGTCCCAGAATGATATAAATGTTAGTAAATAACAAAATACATGATAAAATTTAAAATATGACCAATATTTCCATTGATAAAATATTAACTTTTGTAGTATCCAAACTGAAAAGTTCTAGGATTCAGAAAATTTCCCTTAATTAAAAAAGAATTTTAGTGTTGTTATAATAAAAGTTTTATAAATATATTTATTTACTTCTATTATACTTATTAATATTATTCATGCAAAATAAGGTAAAAGTTTCGCTTCATGTTTATGATCATTTATAAACCTTCCAAATTTTTTAACATCAGATTTAGAAGATTTTATAAAATTAATTAATCGTTTGTATAAAATAAAATGAGTCGTGGTTCCATGATCGTTAGAGCAGTCAACTTACTTGAATTAACTTAAATTTAGCTTAAATATAAGTTTAAGTAACTTAAAATTTATTCTCTTAAAATATTTAATTTAAAAATATTAGAACCACTTTAACGAGTATTTTACATGTATTATTATAATCTTCATCTTATTCATTTTCTATACTAAATATATTTATCTGTACATTTTATAGCTTACTTCAAACTAAGCTTCTTTAGTATACTAATATTTATTATTGTAAATAGTGCCCTAAATTATTGCTGCCAAATAATATTTTATGAGTTCTATCGTCTCTTTCACATTTAAACTCCAATTTCTGGAAACTTCAAACATGTTATGGCTTTCGTAGACTAAAATTAGACCGCACTGCTTTAAAATGAGAAATATTGCATGAATTCAGGGTAAGATTCAGTGCATTTAACATATCTTGCAAATCTATTTCTAATAATAAGCCAAAAAATGAGTCATGGTTGTGAACTTTGAATTAAAATTTTATAATATTACATATTAATAATGTCCATTTCTCTAGCGAAAGGCACTTCATAATATAAGCGATCGATCTATGAAATCATTGGATGAAAGTGACTCGTTTACTAGGACTTGCCGCAGTGAAATTTGACGTCTTGTTGATCTGTGTTTATAGTTAGCAAAAAAGACTGTAGATTCTTAAATATTAATTGTATAATATACTTTAGGGGACAGTTTTGATAGACCAAATTTGTAACATAAAAATTTATTATTATGTATATTTAATGAAAATTAGACGAGTGTTGATGAGAAGACTAATGAGAAAAGTAATGAATAAGATAGATAGAGTTATAAAAACTGATAATAAAATTAAAACACAGCTTTTTCAAAATTTGAAAGGTAAAAATATATTCCGTGTATACATCGCTATGTACACATTATATTTATATCGTGTTAATAATTGTGTTAATAAATTTTAAGCCTTTTTCACATATTTATTTGCTTTGCTTTTATTTTTTTCCTGCTTGTCCTAACTTCTCCTCTACTTTGCACAATTTTCGAATCATAAAGTAAAGTTATAATTTTCAATTATATCTTTTCAGAAGAAAATTTTATTTTATTCAAAGTAAGTAGTTTTCCAATCTTAACTTTAAAAAATTATGTTTGTATGTCGTACCTTTTCCTAAAAAGAGTAACAATGTTTTTTATTTGTATAGTCTAGTCAATCGCACACTTTAATCTCTCTCTCATATATATTATACAGAAAAATTCGACTTAAATGAGAAAATTCAGTAAACAGAGTTGTAAAACAGATGTTTTCGACTTTTTATCAAAAGTTTACATGTCTCATTTTATCCACAGGATAACAGTGGAATAAGTGGAACAAGTGTGAGTACACAAGATAATATTCCAGCAGAAAAAGCAGAAACAGTTGAAATGAAATCAAATTCTGTGTCGATGGAGATTGCAACCAGCTCGCAGTCAGCAAAAGGTGAAACTGGTATCGTAAAAAATCCATGTATAATTAGAAGAACTACTTCTCTGTATACAGCGATTAAAAAAATTAAAAATAACAAAAAACCAAGGCAGATTATAAATCGCAAGCCACCAAAAGCTCAAAATTCATCAAATCAAAAACCAGTTGTTCAAAATAGTTCTTTGCTTTCGAAAATTCAATGCAAGACTCAATTGAGAGCTAAGAAGAAATTTTCAAAGACAGCTGAATTGCATCCAATTTTGGAACCGAATTGTTTGAAAGAAAAATGCTCTATACTGAAAACAAAAAGACGAAAGTCAATTGTTAAAAATACAACTTCAAGTAATCAAAAACAAAATATGAGTGTGGAAATAACAGCGGTTGTAAAACAAGGTTCGAAAAGATTGAAAGTTGTTTCTCCAAAACTGATAAGGACTCGTCCAGAAATAGGAGAATCACCAAATTCTAACATTTTGGATAAAAAGACTAAAGCAGCGTCTTCGAGAACACTTTATTTGTACAACAAACAAAAAGCCAAAGGGACTTTCACAAAAAATAGAAAGCAATGTCTGAAAGTCGAGCAAACGAAGAATAAGAAGTCTTCCAAATTAAAAATTAAAAATAGGAATAAACCTGAAGCTAATGACTCGTCCAGTACTCAAATTTCCAGCGATACTACCAATTGACTTTACAGGGTTTTCATTTTAATAAGTATTTCTATTATTGAAAAAATTCTGTAGCACTGTAGAAAATATATAGCTTAAAAGTTAAGGCGCAAGAAGCAAGTACGAAAAAGAAATATTCGAAATTTGTTAACTATTATAAGTTATGAAAATATTTATTGAATAGAAAAATATATATGAATATTATCTACCCTGCTAACTGAAGATTGTCTTTCATTTGAGTAGGTTATTGCAGACTGCTGTAGAACGTATAATAATTTAATATTGTTTTGATAAAATGTTTAATGTGTTTAATATTATTGTTATTCAATACTAAATATTATATATTTTATATTACAGAAAATAATTATTTGAAGCTAGTGGAAAAACAATTTTCACATTCTTAAAAGAAATTAATTACTGTATAGTTATTTGTTTTCAGTTTATCTAAGTTGTATTTAAATTTGGAAAAAAATATACAGCTTTATTATCATTGACTTCGAATTACAGTGTCTTATATTTGAAAACCTGTCCCAAAAATTTTAAGAAAAAGTATAATGATTTTCTTTAAAATATTTAGTAATGGTCATTAAGTTTTTTATTTAAAAGACTATTTGCTACGTTTTAAAAATTCAGGTGCACTTAATTTTCGAATTTCTAAGATATAAAGTTCCCAAATTTCTTGTGTTAAATAACAATTTTTTAACAAATATAATTTACGTAGTTCAAAACATCTTGTTATTGCAGATTGATAATAATGATAGCTTGCGGTTCTGACGTCAAAATTTATTGGCCAAAGTAAAAGAAAACCGCAAGAACATCATAAATATCCCTTCATTAAAATAATATCCGGATTTTCGTGTCATTATTAAACAAAATATTAAAGAACGAATTTTGAATTAAAAAAAAAACAACTTTACATTATAAAATTCCCTCTGTAAAGGCAGTTCGAAATAAAAAATTATTTCTATTTTGAAATCTAACTAATTACACATTTTTTAATTTGAAGATCGTCTAATTTCTAAAGTTTTCCATTTGAAATTTCGCATTTGAAAAAGACTCTAAACTTAAAATTGTTTAGTTTTGAAAACTTGAATTTTTTAAACTGAATGACCAAGGAATTTTGAAAATTAGCAAAAAAGTAGAATATTACGGGGAATTTTTTTCTGAGATTTAAGTAGCTCTGTATTTAGTAGTAACTCTGTGTTTTAATTAAAAAAAAAAATTAAATTCCAATTGAACGATAAGTCACATAATATCCCCTCTACAAGAATACTATGGAGTCGGTTCGCTTCGAGCCTCCATTGGTTTCAGTCGATTACAAGCCAGCGACTCGCACGTTTCTTCTTATACCTGAACAGGTGAACAGGTGTGTTTAGTTCCAAAGTGTTCAAGTGTCCACTATTCATTAGCCAAATAAAAAGTTAAGCGCCCTGCAAAGTTTTCAAAATGGGCGCCTTGTATGACTTTAAGAGCTTCGCGCTTTTGGCGGTATTAGGACTTTTCTTTCAAACAGGTGAGTTTTTTTATAAGCCTCACGGATTTTATTCTTTATGTCAATTGAGACTTCCATTCGAGACTTGCGGTCACAAAGTCATGAAGCGTCACCAGGGCGGGGCCTATTTAGTCTTATTCCCGCCAGATAAATTCTTTTAAAATAATTCACTCATTTATACTCTGATGTGCTGACATAAGTACAATTCAATGAAATTATTTCTTTTAGAGTCGATTTAAAAAAGTACGGAGACCACACTAAGTGCGCCTGATATTCATGTTAATAATTCAAAAACTAAAATTTATAAATAAAGGTATCATAATTGTATAATTAATTGGTCTTTAAAAGTTAGAATCTTAATTAATGAAATGAGGTCATTCTTTAGTTTCAGAGATATCTTTTCTGAGTCATAGAATGGTTTCATGAAGATCAACAACAAATGTTCTTAAGAAGAGTGATCCACGAGTTTGATCCGATTAATTTATTAGTTTTTTCTTTTTAGGAAATGATTACGTTTTTCGATTAAGATTTCTAAAATGATTTTGTAAGTTTTGTAAAAATGTGTGTTTGTTTACATTTTAATATATTATAAGAAAACAGTCGATAAATTCACTTTCGATCGTGTTTTTGCGTTCGTCGAACTCTACATATAGTTGCGTGATATTCAGTGATATTTCATGTTCATTTTATGTAAAAGAATAATCGATTCAATTCAATTCATATGAGAATCGTCTTTTTGCATAATTATTCGAGATAAAAAGTATTTTTAATCAATTTTTTTTTTTGATCTAGAGAAATTTGAAGTGCAAATGATAAAATGATGAAAAAATTAATTATCAATATGTATTACTTTTTATTTTTGAATGAAGTGAGAGAATTTTGATAAAGAAGATTTAAAAGTCAATTTTTAATAGTTTCTAGAGTAGTTCAATTGAAAAATATTGTTTAATAAAAATATATCAAGTCCTATTAATTGTTTTATAAACCATAGACGTCATTCTGCAACATGATTTTTTTATACTATTTTTTAAATGATTATTCTACTTTTTTAATCAAACATTTTTAATCAGATATGAAATTAACTTCTCAAGTCACGTGGTTTAAAGCGGAAATTCAAAAACGATCCCCAATTACAAATCTAATTAGAGTTGAACATTCTTGGG
The DNA here is from genome assembly GCA_904066005.1 of Synergus itoensis. NCBI lineage: Eukaryota > Metazoa > Arthropoda > Insecta > Hymenoptera > Cynipidae > Synergus > Synergus itoensis. The sequence continues at coordinate 1,790,610 of CAJFCP010000069.1, read as the reverse complement.
TCAGTTATCTATATATTTCGCTCATTCCAAGGGAATTACATAGTCGAAACAAATTATACAGTGGAATTAATTGAATTTGTAAAACAAAAATAATTTAATTGAATATCATATCTCATAAAGTTTTTTTAGAATTATAATAAATTCAATATATTTAATCAAATATTATAGAAATTAGTTTATAAATGAATGGGCTTTGATTTTGTATGCATTTTTGAACACGAAAAATGCCATGAAAATAAGAGGAATTTCAATCACTTTTCTCTGCACTTTAATTCTTTATCAGCCTCGATTTACACGACTTTGAAAGGAATCGTCTTCCAGCCACTTCCGGTTACTTCTGCTCCGGATGGCCGATGGCCTATTTTTCCATAATTAAATTCTGCGCAAAGGATAAAGAGATACGCTATTCGGATAATAAAGTGGATGAATAGAGTTTCAACAGTGATTCGCAATCAATACTTTTGGAATTGATAAACGGATAAACAACTTTTAATTAAACCTGTTTCTAAATGTTTAACTGAATTTCTTTTAAAAAATATAACACCTAGAGTTTTGATACCTTGATTGATTTAATTAAACTGCGAGTTTGACAGCGAATATCAAAGCTAGGAATGAGCAATTAAGCTTCTGAACAGATTCTTAATTATATTGAGTTATCGTTTATCTGTTCATTCACGGTGGATTGCGCTTCACATGCTCTTTCTCTCTATATGTACCGAATTCTATTCAAAACGTGAATCATGTTAGTTTTGATATCAAACATTGGCATAAATATAATCCAGAGATTTAAAAGTGAAGAATTTAATTCATTTATTTTTAAAGAATTAGATATGTATTGCCAATTGTCTAATTTACAAAGTTTTTAATTATAAAATTCTTAGAAAAGAGAAAAATGTTTCAATCTTTTCTAACAAATTCACTTTACAATAATTCCTATAATTTGTTTAATTTTCAATCTCTCATTAGAAGTATTTCCATTTTTTTCTTTTTATTTCTTAGTATAATAAAATAATTCCCTGACTAAAAATCTGTTTCCTTGTTTTTTTAGCACACAGCATCGATTGTTATAGGTGCGACAGCACAAATAGTTCAAATCCTTTTCAATGCAACGAGTTTTTGAGAGACGACGTCGACTTGACCCCACAATCATGTGGTGATGTTTTTGATGCTAGGTTTTGTGTAAAACGCGTAGGACGTTTCGAGGGTAAATTACAAATTTTCGATAATGAACTGACAATTAACACAAACAAAAATAAAGGTGGATTAGTTTACTAACTCGACTAACCTGGTTTCCAAGAAATTACATTTATTTATAAACAATGTCATTAATTGTATTTGATCAATACGAGGCAAGGAGAATATAAAAATAAAGTTTAAAGTGAGTTAAATTTTAGGTGTGATTGATATGAATTCTTCATTGCACTAATTTTTTTGCATGTTTAAGGGTGTTGGAGCCAAGTTCTAATCTAAAAATTCGATTTCTTCATTTTACTCAACAAATATTAAATTTGGAATTTTTTCCCTTTGTAGAATTAATCAATTTTTAACTAGAATTGTGCGTACAGAGCGATAAAATATCTAATTCAAATATTTTTTAAGTAAAATGAAAATATTCAATTTTGACGTTAGATTTTGAATTCTTCATTTTATGCAAAAAGTATCGAAAATAAATATTTTTTCGCTCTGTATGCAGTCTTATATTTGAAACAAGATTAGCGCTACAGAGCGAAAAAATATTTATTTATAATTTTCGTTGAGTAAAATGGAGAATAGAATGAGGAGTCTATCCTCTGATAATTACCATATCGATAAAGTGAACGGGAAAGAATATCCTTGTATTAATAGGATATTTGGCTATAATATTTGCATGTGGCTTTGCTAACTAACATTTTTTTCTAACTCTTTGTGGAGGGCTGACACTCAAATGTTATCAATGTGCGTCCGCAACCGAATGGGAATGCGGAGATGGAGATTTGGTGGTGGAAACACTTCAACCAAAAAGTTGCGATCATGTCTTCGAGGCGCAGTACTGCATTAAATCATTTGGAACTTATGGAGGTCTATATGGTTCTCAATAAAAATCGGGATGTGTCAAAATTTTCATTTATCTTATCAATTGGAAGAAATAAAGATCATAGGAAGAAACTAGTTTGCAAATTTTTTCAAGACACGTCCCGATTTCTCGAGTATACTTATTTTTGTTTTTAAATTTGCTCTTATTATAATTTAATATTTCTACTTCACTTACAAACAGATTTTTCAAAGTTCTCCAAAATTCAGGCAATCCTAACCAAACTGCTATTATTACGGAATATTCCATAAGAATAGTCAGTACCTTAATTACTTTGGAGTTGTGTTGATTCTTTATACAAAAAAAGCAATTGTGGCACAAAAAAGACAATTATTTACACTCAAAATCAAAATATTTTGCAGGTGGAATTGGCACAAGACGCGAATGCTCATCCAAACACCTAGGAAACTATTGTGACTACGTGCAACAACCAGGAGACAAATTAACGTATAGAACTTGCGTTTATACTTGCACAGGAGATGGTTGTAATCCAGCGTCAAAGTCGTTACCAAATAGAATATTCGTTATATTTAGTAGTATTTTCCTTCTTTTTGCTTCTCTATTCCTATTCTAATGATAAATTAGCAATTTAGTTTTAGGTAAACTAAAAACTCGTATCTGACTAGTGCAGTAGTCGGCAAAAAGAGCGCGAATGATTTGAATTTTAAATATTCAATTAATAGTTTCATTCAGTTTTCTTCAGAATGAAACTTTACGCTACACTTTTCGAGTTTCAAATCATTGAATAAAAATGACGAAATACGTGAAGATATTTGTATAGTACTCTACATTTTACTAAAATATAAAATATAAAAGATAATTCCTTTCTATTTTTCCATTAGAAGAATTATAAACAAAAACACTGATACACTCTGTCGAAATAATGTAAGATCTGACACGAAATTTGAATCTCAATTTTATTTTTGACATAATTTAATGGCAAAGCGTACTAAATAATTAAAATTTTCTAGAAAATAATTTTACTTTATTCATTTCAGAAAAATAATAAAAAGGCATTAGAATAAATCTTGGGGCGCGTGACCTAAATTTATAAATATTTAATCTTTCTTTACTCTAAGAGTATATTCGCAATTATTTTTGTAACTTTATATGTAAAACCAACAATAAATTATAGGTTGTCCTGTAGAAAAGATGAATCAAAATCTGTATATTTACTGTAATTTTATTCTACTATAATACGCTTCACTTTATATTTTCGAATAAGAAAAAAGCTTAATAGTTTAGGTATAGTGTTTTATTTCTTAAATAAGTGATACTTTAAAAATGTTTCACATACATCATCAATGCATACAAATATCGATTGCTTACGACACACATATTATGTATATATCTATATAAATGTATGTATACATAATTGTAGACAAATGTACAAATCACTGAAGACACGCAAATCGGTGATTCAAAAAATACTTATTTTTTGTGCATACTTTTGCGCATGAGTTCTCTTTGTCGTGTATGAGAGGCAATAGACCTTTAAACTTCGTACGTCAAATTGTTAATTTCGTTGCCATACATTAAAAAATAAAGAGCTATAGAACAAAAAATCGTTCAAAAATTCGAGTACATAATTCGAAAATAAACAAGTCCTGTCTGCCAAGAAAGCTACAAGCCCTTCGTAAATTTTAATTTACGAGACAAATTAATTTAACAATGATTGTGCAGCGATTCCTGATTAGAGCGTGCTCTATTACAATTTCCTAAGTTTCTAATACAAAAGCCTAGTTTCTAATATATAGAACTTTCACTACATCGAATAAATATGCATGTCCGTTTTGGAACTTTATTTAGAATGTTGTGGTCGCTTAAAAAAATACTTTTAAGGTTGAAGAGAACGTAAAAAATCATTTTTAGAACAACTCGATATATTTTATTCTCCCTAAACGACAAGCTACTTATTGTATTGTATTGTATATATTTCAGCATTCTAAAAGGAGGTTCAGGGTGGCCACTCAAATATTAAAAAAATATTTCAAAGTAAAGTTTAAAAAATTTGAAGCTCTCTTGAGATAAGCATGACAATTTTTTCTATTTAAATTGCAAATAATCGAAAGTTAATAATTATTTTAATTTATGGTTGAATAATTATCACCTCTTGGAAATTTTTTGTTTAATTTTTATCAATTTCTAATGTTATACTAAAAATAAAAAAATATTCTCGGTCATTTTCAGGTTTTTCATTCCAGTGACCGCTCTGGCTTGTCCCTATGCCAAACTACTTAATTTTATCGTGAATTTTCGAACACAGAATTTCGTATTTTCTGAGAAAATGTACTTAGAGAAAACATCAAGGGCAGTTTTCAATTTTTACGAAGGCACGCTAAATAGATCAAGGTGCGTTTATTTTTACTGTGCCATTCTATATTTTCTCCTAAATTTGTAAACTGTATAGTTTCTAACAAACTGTCAGGTATTCACTTCTCAAAGCTAACACGATCGTCTCTCGATCAAGACGAGGTATGAAAAATATTCTTGTAAATACTGTAAAAATTTTCGATTTGATCGTTACCAGGCGGAAGTATATAGAATCCTCAATGATCAACAAATATTTTCCATTGGTCCTAGAAATTCATTATACCACTATTATCACTGTGCGATATGGGCATTAATGCTAATAATTACGCGCGTCTCACGGGTTTGCACTACACATTGATTGCACAATATTGATTGGTAACTGATAAAATTAATTTGTCAAAAAAAAATTTCTGAAATGATGTGTAGACGATTTCGTTGAACTTAAATATACAAAAATTGCTTGCTTCAAAGAATGTAACAAAGCCTCAATAAAATATAAAGTGAATATAGAACCTAAACATAACGATGATACGTGTAAACTACGTACATTACAGTGTACAAAAAAAAAGTCAAAAGTAAATAAATTAATCGTTCGACTTAATGTCAGTCAACATTTCCTGGCGTGATATCCTAGTAAGGAATGAATAAAAACGCAAGGAATGGATCACAGAATCGTAGATAAAAAATGAGGATCCAGAGTCTGTTTAAAAAAACCGAATCCTTATTTCTACGTTCGAAGATCGTATTTATAAATATGTACTTATACCTTATTCCCGGTTTATCGAGATTGAATCACAAGTTTGGGATTAATTCCTTCGGGTTTCTAACTGTTTAAGCTGTGATATTTTAGTTTCAAGAAGTTTCTAGAAAGACTTACAATTTCAAATTCGTTGATTGAAACTCAAATTATGTAAGGCTTAACCCTCTTTGAAATAAAATTCTGGCTGTTTTTTTAATTTCTACATAGAAGCACCTGCTTGCAAAAAAGCATGACTTGGAGAGCAAACTCCGATATCATTCCATAGAAAGTTGACTACGAATGCGAGTTATAAAATGCTTCGTAAGTAAATAGAGTTTCAATGATTTTGTAATTTTCGGATTTGCTCTTCGAGTTCTTTGACGCGTAATTGACTGTTAGCGAGCTGACGACGTACGAGTCTCAATTCGTCAGTTTGCGTTGCGAAAGCTAATCTCAGCTCTGCCTCGTTGGTAAAGTTCTCCGTCTCCAATTTATTGTTTTGTTCTGACACTATATTATTCTGTGGAAAATTAATTTATTATTACATTTTTAGACAGATGAGAGAACTGGATCATTTTCAAAAGCACGAATTAAGTAAATTTGTAAAATATTTATTTGAAATTATAGCAAGTGACTAATTAAATCTGAGAAAAAGTTTTCAAACATTTCACGATTTTTAAAGTATCTTCGCTATTACATTCTCATCAGAGAGAATGTATTTTACTTTTTAAATTTAACTCTTTAAAACTGAACAATTTAAAACTAAAAAAGTCTATCTAATTAATTTATTTTAAGAAAATGACCCAGTTAAGACATAAAATAATCCTCAATTAAAATTGGCAACATGCAAAAACCTACCTTAAGAAACAAAGAAAACCTCCAAACGTGCAAACGAGATGAATAGAAACATCGTGGTGACTCGGAGTAAATTATGCAAATTGTTAGTGCCTTATTTCTAAATAAAATTTGCAAAAAGCAAGCTGAAAGATCTTAAATCTTAAAACAAAATAATGAATCTTCTCCAGAAGTAAAGAGAAGACTTCAGAGAGAGATAGAGAGAAAAAGAAAGCTGAAGTGAAGAAAAATGAAGTGCAAGAATTCGTTAATTTCCAAAACCCAGTTGCAATTTTATTCAAAAATACAGACATGCAAGAAAAAGCACAAGACAATTAGACTGAACGAGATTATTGAAATTTTTACCTGTACGTTGCTGAACTTCTGTTGCAGTTGATGGAACTTCGTGCTCTGATTGCTGGAAGTCTTCTGACTTTTCTCAGACATATCCAAAAGCTCTACTGATCGGTAATCAGGTACTGTTTCAGTTGACAAGAATGCAAACTTCTTTTTATTGTTTAAATCAGTCGCAGGAGGCAATTGCGGGGGTTTATAAACTCGAGGTTTATGAGTAGTTATGCTACCACCTGTTGATAAATCACCTAAATATAATCGAGACATTGCCGTTTGGATGATGTTTTCAAAAGTGATTACACAGAAAGCTGATTTGTACTTTGTGTACTTTAAAGAAATAGTGAACTAAGAATTACCGCCTTTTTTCAAAGTTTATTTCATCAAAACTTATGATCCTAAAAGTAATGAAAGTGTATACAAATAATTATAAATTGTCTTACCAGTCTTCAAAGATATCAAAAGCGGAGGACTATTCATTCCACTGATCCAATCCTTTGCGGAGAGACCAGGAGTTGTTCCAATCGTGTCTGGATACAAATCTTCTTGAAATTGATCACTCTAAAAACACGAATTGAAAACAATTTTACATGTATATAATTGAAAAATACAATGATGAACTGATTCAAATTCAAAGTTTACCTTTCGTGGAACAATCATGGAAATAGGCTCACACATTCCTCTGGTCGCGTGAAGCTTGAAGAACCTAAAGACCTCACAGGTAGATGTGCTGACACCCCTTTTAGGCATTACACCCAAACCTCTCTGCGGATTTCCGGAAATAAATTGGCTAAGAAAATGCAACCAGGGAGCTTCGTTCACTACTTCATAATAACGAATGTTGCCGTCACCCTGTAAGTAAAAATATCCCCAATAACTTTTTATTATTATATCCCTATTTTATATACAATTTGATTTTCAAATGCTTATTATAGACCTGTAAAATCTTTTTTGAAGCATTAACGTACTTTTCCTGCAAGATAGACCATATTTGTGTCGTGATCATAGAAGGGGAAAACTATTCCACTGGAGGAGTCTATTGTTTCACAGGTCAGTGGATTTGATAAGTCGTGTTGACTCCATACAGCGTACTGTCTGTCAGAGTGTCGGCTAAATCCTGTGGTCAACAGACGTCCAGAACTTCCTAGGAATACTACTTTGCTCGCCTTTGTACCCGCATGGCACACTCCTTCCTGAAAAATTAATTTTAATTAATTTTCAATAACACTTTTATACTATAAAATACTAGTTTCTCTTTTAGATTTTGATAAGTTACAATAAATCGACTGAATTAAATTATTAATTTACGACCTATTTATCATGAAAGACACCGAGGAATATCTGCCTTTGATGAAATATTATTAAGCGATCATAAAAATTTTATAACACATATAAAAATATGTATTAAATTCTCATCATATTTTTCCTTGGAATCAGTTTTATTTCTCCATCTAGCTGATCCAATGAGGCAGTATAAACTAAGAGAGTGAATAACTATTCACATTATTAAATAAATTCCATTAGTATTTGAATTTCGAGGAACTTTAGAATAACGATGACATCTTTAAACATTTATTTCTATGTTTTTTTTTTTTATATATATTAAGAGTATAAAGGAGCTTTTCATACCGAGACTATGATTCCTGATCTCGGTTCGAAGACTCGAAGTTTTTTGTCCTTACACGTAGTGGCGAGTAAACTTCCGTCTCTGTTTAAAGACATGCTGTAAATTACATCAGGATGTCTGTCGATGACACTGACAGCTTCCCCCCTGTTTATATCCCATACGATCACGAGATGATCGAAACCAGCACTGAAAAGAACATTTTCGGCGACTGGATGCCATTCTATGTAGGCTACTCGTCTTTTGTGACCCTGTAATTCCACTAGCCAGTCTGTCAAGTTTCTCGAGAGTCCACCGTCTGGTATGTGCCATAATTTAACCTGTAGAAATTTAAAAAATATTATTTTTAATTTAAAAGCGTTTGTTTTAACGCTTGCGTTCGAAATGTCAATAAGAGTTCTACAAGATCGAAGATTTTCTAGAACTTGACATTGCTCTTATACTTTACAATATACAATGTCTAAAAGTATTACAGTGCAATCGTCGGAGCATGAAGCAATAACGTTGTCATTGAAGGGATTCCACTTAATGTCGAGCACAGGGCCAGTATGTCCGGTTACTCTACTGGCATTAAAGTCTAGGCGTCCAGTCTGAAATTACAAAAAATAGCATTACCGAGGATTGTAAAACGTGTTTATTGATATTCAACATTAAATGGCAAAGTGATTTTGCAACTTCGTAAATCAAGAAATTTGAATACAGGAAACTGAAAAAAGCAATAGTTGAGAAATTAATTAGCTAGGAGTCCAATAAAAGAACAGTTTATCAGTATCTAATTTAGCTGGTATACACCACTAACTATTTCAAGATAACTAGAGAAGTAAAATTAGTTACTTCCTCTCCTTTACGATCATTCCTTAATTCTAAAGAAAATGATAATAATATAATAATACTATAATCGTATTGAAGTCACGGAGAGTGGCAATGAAAGTTGGATAAAAATGTAAATATATCCAAAGAGACTCAACCATAAAGATGATGGAAAAGTTGCCAAGAGTTAGATTAACAGCTCCAGCAATTAGCATCGAGAAATAGCAGTGAAAGTAGGATTTTATCTCTCGTTCAGAAACAAGTTACGGTAAAGTCCTTCGGTAATTAATTGAATCGGTCAAACTACATATTTTTGTAATCGGATCAAAAAAACATTACATACATATTTTTCCAAAATTTTGTTTTTCTCTAATTCAATTCTTATTCAGTAAAATTTTGAAGGATTTAAATACAACATTTATCTATTGAGGATTTAAAAAGTTTCCAGTCAAAAGATAAATCTACAGTCATTTCCCAGTTTCCAGTCTAGTTCCAAGTTTGCAAAAAAATTTTTAATTATTTGGAATCTCATTTTGAAAGACTGTTTCTTAATCTTTTTAATCGTTCTGTACTTACGTTATCCAGAGGTAAAACTAGAAAAGCACCACCGCCGGCAACTTCTGTGACGATTGCCAAAAATTTCGGATTGACTGCACAAAATTGTGAGTCATGGGCATTCTTCGTGATTTTAATGTTGTCGTAACATTTTTCTCTCTTGGCTGGAACGCCATAAACGTGGCGGAATTTGCTGCTTCGTACTCCACGGAACCATGACTGCGGACAAACAACGTTAATTACTACAGATGAGCAGAACGTTCTATGCCCTACAACAGTCAATGAACTGTTATTACTAACTATGGCAACGAAATTAAAATCATTAACAAGAAGGAAATCTGAATTGCTAAACCGTTCACAAGCTTAAGAATCAGATCCAAACAATTTAACTTCATATAAAAGTTATTAACTAAAAATCTGATGAAATAACAAATTACTCTACTAATATTTGGATATATTTCCTAAAGTAATTTTAAAAATGGAAAACAAAAACTGTAATTTATTATTAATTCATTAGCATCTGATTATCTGATGTAAAGATACTTTTTTGTTTAGCTAAAACTCTTTTCTACAAATATTCATCAAGCCTTACAAGTTCTAGTACAAAGCTTGTGTTTATCTTTTTAGTGCGAAATGAGGAAGACATCATGGCAAGAAAGTAGATTTTTATATTGGATACGTGTAAATGCTTAGGTCTCATTTAATAGAATTGAAGTGTAAGATATTACGAAATATTGTCCATATAGAAAATAAAATTATGCGGGTCATGCCTGGCTTATGTCATGATTTGATTACGTAGTTCCAAAATTACGTCAGCCTGCAACTAAGTTTTAGATTTAAATAATCTTGTCGGATAATATCGAACCGGAAATAAAAAAACTTCATTGACTTTGTTTACATTCTTCAAAAGATTGCACTTTTTCAAATCTTTCGTAAATCTAAGTTTAATCAGCAATGAAATTAATGATTCAGCTATTCAATACAATTTTTTGGCATAAAATAATATTTTTAATAAATAATAAAACTTCCTAAGGAATGGAAATTTACTGAGATGATTCACATTTTGCAGCAATATTTGTATGCAATTATTATGCTCAAACTAATCACTTCAATAATTAAATAAATGAAAAGAATATCCAAACAAATGAATATTTTTCCAGAGGAACATCTTATTTTTTTTATAACAAACTTTGGGCAACATATTTTGAGAGCAGTAAAATCAATGGATGTTCAAGTTCATCAAAGTTGAGTATTTTTTTTTAATAATAAAATTTACTGAACTTTAAAAAAATTTTAATTGAATCCGAGAAAAATGTATTTCTCATGAAAGAAAATCTTTTAAGCCAGTTTCTAATTGCAAGCAGGACTTCGTGACCCTGGTTTAAAAAAGAAATATCGCCATAAAAGTTAGTCTGCCATAAGACTACGAGTGTTTATTCTTCGTACATAAATGCTTTGTTTCTCTATAATTAGAATTGAGAAACAACTACGGCAAAAAATGAGTTTACTGTCGTGGGAAAAACTTCCGTAAAGAATGAATATAAAACACTAAATATCAATAATATTCAGTAACTAAGCGAAACATTTTTTCATGAATTATTGTGTCAAAACTAAATTCTTTTTTAATTTTAATTTCATTTTTTTTTTTAAATAAAAGTCGATCTCTTTGTAAGTTTGAATGAAGAATAACAAATTTTGAATAGTCTTTTTTAGATTCTAAAAAAAAAGGAAACCCTATAAATGAGATTATGTGTATGATTCATGAATAAATTGAAGAAACTCATTACAATTAATTTACAAAAAATGTTGATAACTATAAATAAAATTGTAATAAAATGTTCACTCACCTGTTTGTCGTTGGTCATGACTGACAATTGCCAGGATCAAAACACATATGTAGAACTCATGTGTCGAGATAATGATCTAGAAGAGTACTTTTAAGCCAGTCCATGCAAGAATAATTTAACTACTCAAATTTCTGTAGTTAAACGGCAACACAGTTTTCACTTTACTGTAAAAAATAGAAAAAAAGAGCTCGAACTACAAAACCATAAAATCATATAAATAAAGGCTTACAGAAAATAAGAAAAAAAAACTTAAGTGAGTAAATCTAAAGCTAAAATCAAATTCTAAACCTTTAGAGTGAAGTAGTTTCTTTTTATTATTCGAACCCCATACCTGATAATCTATTTAATAAGTAAAATTAATAATGTGAAAAATAAAATAATTTTAAGAATGGTACTTATTTTAATTCTTCTTTTAAGATACCAAATCTCTATTCGTAATCGATGTAGATCAGGTGAAAGTCAAGATAAAATTAAATTAGGATGCAAATGCAATGCATGTTTTATAAATTACAAATTACTACTATCACTGATTAAAGTAAATGATAATTTAGAAATTACTGATGTAAAGTGAGAGTACATATTATGAATTAATCAAATAAAAATACAAGTGACAAATTTGATCTAGTTCTAATCAAAGTGGTCATTCGAGTTGCTATTCGTATCACTGCATTCTGAAATGCATTTACTATTCGTAATCACATGCGTATCAATTACCATATTTGAGCGTGAAGTGAATAAACGTCAGTCTCTCGGATAATTACGGCTACAAAAATTTTTCAATTCACGGTTAATTAATTTTTCAGTTATTCAATTTTTAAAATTATCTATAAGAATTCTTTAAAACTAGAAACCAGAAACTGTTTTCATTTTATCTTCTACAAAATCAGAAGCTTAAATTAAATTAAGTCCCACTTTCCAATACATAGCTTTAATTCGCCAAAAAAAAAACAAAAAAACAAAAAAAAAAAACAAACCACTTTTTTTATAATAATGAACTCTTTAATTGTAATGACCCCAAAAATTAAAAAGCAATGCAAATTAACAAAGAATTACAATTAGTACTTAAAGAAAAAAATACAAAAAGTAGGAAACTGATTATAAAAATAAGTCCATAAAAGCTCAAGAGTAATGTTCGATCGGAAAGTTGAATCGACCCTTAATTACCAGATATCTCAGTAGCGTGTCAAGGATTGTTTAAACCAACATACAAAAGGCCAGGGGCGATCTGAAACTTTTAAACTCCGAAATGAATCGACAGCACAAAGGGGGAAGATTTCGTTGCACGTATATTTTAATGTAAAGGGAAGATTAAAAGGAGTCTCAAAACTGAAACTAAAAGCACGAATACAAAGTAATGCGCGACACGAGCTGTTAGCACCGACTGAAAGGCGACTCTAAGCCTCAAGGTGTATACATACAAACACGTGACTAAAGTACTATAGTGCATTGCAGCATGGTACACTCTATATGTATATGAACATTTTATATCTGGTGCTCAACATTAAATTAACAGTTCAATTGCAATTTTAATACTTTGGAACTCTTTTTAAACAATTTATACTTCTGCTCCTTTTAATTTTTTAAAAGAAAGTTTAATAATAAGTAATTACAGCGATAATCTCAGTTTCAAAAAGTTTAATTCAAATATTAGTTTTGCAAAAGAATCTTTAGACAGTCTTCGTAGCTCCTCTTCTGGGCTTAATTTTGGTCTTAGAGAGAGCTATCAATTTTTAAATAAATTCTGTGTGATATTTAGAACTAATAAGCGATGATTTAGGAGTAGAGAGTATAATTATAATTTGATGAAAGCTTTGAACTAATTTAGAATTCCTTTTAAATTAAAATTTTCAGAGTAAAATTGAATGAGATACTGGATATACATCAGCATGAAGATGAACTCGAAAAAAGCGCTACTATGGATGAATAGTTATCGAGATAGTTCGACAACAAGTACTAGATAATTATCCACTCTTCCAATCATTCAAGGTGTATTGATTTCTCCAATCGATTGAAACTAAGGAAAATCCACATTCTTGCATTTTCCAAGACGACATTGACATTGCACCTGAAAATGGAAAGACGTCTTTCTCATTGAGATGAGAGTTTAGTAAAAAATGTTTTCTATACAGAAAGAGAAATAAAGAGAGAGAGTTTTAAAAGGAGAAACTGCAAAATATATTTTAACCGATAATTTAAGTAATTCAGAGCAGTGAAATGTCGAATCTGTCAACCTGGAGAGAAATTCATTCCATTCACTCAAGTTGCCGAAAAGGTCAATAAAACTTGTTCTCGCAAAAAAAAGTTTAAGGCGATTTTCACTTTTCCAATCTATAGTATTCATCCAATAAAACTGGACATTAAAATCTTGAATTCTATCAGAAAATATTTGAAATATTCAGAAAATTTAATTCGAGTTTTTAAAAAGAGATTAATGAAGAAGATTATGTTGACTAATAGGATCATTTTAAAATTAGTATTTAATTAATATTACGAACAAATTATTGCCATCATTCTGAGAGGAATTGAATTTCTTACTTTCTGCACAATGGCAAACTACATTCTCCCGCGGTTAAAACGAAGATGCAATTAGATAAGTACAAAGCTGCAATTAAGATTTCCTTGAACGCGGAATTCCCTACGATAATCGCAGTAGCTGAGATCAGAGTGCTGTTTGCCCATAATCAATTTAGATCTCCTACTCCCTTTACTGTCTGTTGACACGTCAGTATGGAATTGAAAAAAAAAATCTGAACAAAACAGATTCTCTCCTTCAGACTTTTAGGATTGATATTAATTAATTAAAAATTAGGTGTGATATCCTACTGGTCACTCTGACTTAAGAAATAATATATAATGTAGAAAAAAGGAGCTCGCATCCAGAAGATTAAAATTTATTGCATAGATTTTTTCTATGGACGGAAGTTGAACGGAAGAGCTATCGTGCATAATCATGTCACACTAATAATGGAACCACGCAGTGTGCGATAGACATCCAGGACATGCTTCGATTACAAGCGTGGACCTAATTACACGGTTTTATGATCGTACGTTGTCACCAATGTAGCAAGTGCAATATCGATTAGAATCTTCAAAGAACACCCCTTCTATATATTATGTACTTTAGAAGTGAAGGAAAGAGGCGTGGGTAGTATTTTTAGAAATCCATCCTATTCGATCGAAGGACCTAGTTACTTCCATTATCTCTGACAGCGCCTATCGCAGACCTTATCAAATATTCTATTCTCGTCATTATTGATTACAAACAACCAGAAAAACTACACAAATATCTAAAAGGAAAAAAAATATCTTTTAAATGATTGTATAACTGAAGGAAAATATATTCCTCCATATTTTCAAAGATTAATTGATCACATGCTTACAAATCTGTGAAAAATTAATTTCACATGACGAGTTAAAATACGTGAAAGTGCAAAGAATCGGGTTAAAAGAAGTGTACCGCAGTAATTTCTTCCTTTGGCGCCTTAAATGCAATCTTTAATTAGACTTTTAATCAAATTATCACCTGCTCTATCATCGTAGGAATAGAAAGAATCTTGAATCTTAAATTCCTACATCTTAATGAAACATTAGGATCTAATAGTTTAGAAAAAAGTAATCATTTTTGTTAAAACTGCAAGGAATCTTTATTCTGATCTTGATTCTGATTTAAGGTGGTAATAGATCTTCGATTACGACATTGATTGGCTAACATTCAACCTAAGTTTATTTGGCAATGCGGTCATTGGCCCTGGGTCAATGGTGTAACTAAATCGAAAATTCGTGGAATGCAACTCGTTGTTTGTTCCTGGATTTGAAACTCGATCTCTACGACTCTGCGTCCAAAATTGGTCAATTTTGCACTCTAATCAATTTTAATGTTACCTCACAAACGAAATTGGATTTACAATCTATATACCACTCTTGAATTTTACTATCGAATCTGATGTTTTCTACTTCTATCACCTATTTCTATTTCTATTTCCAATTTTCTTTTTTACATAAACAGTCATAAAACTGAAAATAATTTAGCTCTTTTCATGGAAGTTAAAATAACGAGAGCAAATCGAGGAATCAATACAACAACTCTGAGAAAACCGATCGCTTCGAGAAAATACAATTTCAAATTACTCTATTCACTGAAGCATACGCACGTCTCGCTAACTCTGTATAATTTCTACCTTCTTCAAAAGTACTTCTTTTTAAAATTACAGAGCCTCGTCCCTCCACCGTCAATTATAGAAGAAAAATAACGGAAAGAAAATAATTAGATTGTAAAAATCTTTCGAAAAGTTTTAAATCATTATTTTTATGTGCCTTAGAATATATATATATTTATTTATTTTAATTCCACAGCATAAGTATGTCAAGGATTTGGCTGGTGAATTTTCTTTCTATAACAGTACAGGTGTCAAAGAAACTGAAAAATTCCAAATCAAACACTGAGAAAGAAAACATTAAAAATTATATTTCACCTAATTATCACATTTTTAATTTCGATTTAAATTGATAATGCCAAATGATAAAAATAAAAAAATCTACTGATTTAATTACACCAAATAGAAGAAAACTTATTTTGGAGCATTGGAATTAAATAATTGATACGTTTTGAAATTTCTAAAAATATTTTTGAAAACTGTAAAATCTGAAATCCTACTAATTTAAAACCCAGTTCAATGAATTATTGATCCTATAAATAAAACAAATATAATGCAAAACTATACAGGCAGAAATGTGTAGACACTTTTTGTTTATAAAAAGCCATTCTACATATCTAAACCCGGCAAACTTTCATCTAAGAAGCAACGAACATCGATTTCCTAAATATGGCTAATTCGAATAAATTAAACAACTTCACTCTCACATTCCAGAAAAATTTTATCAAATCAGAAAAATAATCTTACTTTTTCACTCGGCTTGTAACAAGCACGAACGTCGACCATGTTGCTCAACAAGTTGTGGGAGTCATCTTTTCCCTCTAAGTTGAATTTTTCATGAAATTCACCTTTACTTTGAACCATTTCCCAATCTGGAGCTGTATGTCCCATAAATAATTCGTGATGCCCACAAAAATCCAAGAAATATTGGCACTTTTACTTTTTTACACTCAACGCGGTTAGGATACAGAACGCCCGAAAATGACTAAGGAATTTGCTTTTAAACTTTTGTGAATAATAATTTTAGGTCAGAATCATTCGCGAAAAGAATTAGTTATTAATTCTTGTATTTACGTACTTTAATTCATACTTAAAAAACACTTTTAGGCAACGTTTAAACGGAAATTAAAACTCAATGAACCGGCACTTCCTTTGTTTTCGGTGTTGAAAAAGAATTTATCGATTTTGTCAACAAGGGACGTAATACTAGACCATTTTGTTAGAGTCACGGACGTCGTCGAAGAATATCTTTGGCTTTTGCCATTTGGTAATGCGCATGCCTCGGAAAACACACCTTATTGGCCGCATTTAGCGGGAATTTTTGAAGTGCTACAATCAACCGGAAATTCCCGACTCCCTGCGCGCGCAGCGCGTGTTGGCTTCCACTGGAGAAATTCTGCCATTGGCTGTAATCTGGCGCGCGATTCAAAATCGAATTAAATCAATTCGATTTTGAATCGCGCGCCAAATTTTGACCAATGGCAACATTTCTCCCTGCGCACGCAACACACATTGGCTTCCCGCTGGAGAAATGTTGCCAAATGTTGACATCCGGGTTGTCCGTTGTTGTATGGCCATTATGCAAAAAAGAGTGAAAGAGTTTATGGTGTTGTTGCACGTGGTGAATTATTCTTACGTTTTTCAAGTGCTTTTTAAATTTTGAAATAGGATTTTCGAAACTTGATAAACATGAGTGAGCCAACGCAAAATGAATCCATCAAAAATACCAAAAGAAGACATGAATCCGAAAGTCAAATGGAGGTAAGGTTATGTTTGTAATTATGCATCTGGGCATTTATCATATATATTTCTTATTAAATATACACCTTAGATACAATAAACAATTCTATAAGTGAAGTAGTTTTCAAAAATTTCCTTAATTTAATGATAAGATCCTATTTCCGAAGATATTTTTTCTTTTCAATTTTTTAAGTTGGATACAAGTAACTGAACAAAAGTTTTTTTTTTTCATTTCTAGGTTGAAACTGTAAACGGAATTCAAGGAAAAGTGAAGACAAAAAGCTTCTCCAAGAAGGCAAGAACTGTTAGCGGCGATGAATACCGTAAGGTATGTATTTTTTAATTTTTGCAAAATGGAAAATATTGTGCCAAGTTACACACTTGACAATAACTCCAAAAAATGTTTAAATATTAAAATATACTTTTGATTAGTTAGCTTAATTGAATAATCTATATTTTATCCTTAATTATTAGGTTCCTGTACCAGCACACAGATATACGCCTCTAAAACAAGAGTGGATGAAGATATTCACACCTCTCGTCGAACATTTGCAACTCCAGGTCAGATTCAACTTGAAAACTCGAAATGTGGAAATCAGGACTGCTCCAGAGACCCCAGATATTTCGCATCTTCAGAAAGGAGCCGATTTTGTAAAAGCTTTCATTTGTGGATTTGAAGTAGAAGACGCCCTTGCACTTTTACGTCTCGACGATTTGTTTGTTGAATCTTTCGAAATTCAAGATGTCAAACCTCTGAAAGGTGATCACTTATCTAGAGCAATCGGCAGATTGGCTGGTAAGAGTGGAAGAACAAAGTTCACTATTGAAAATGTAACGAAAACCAGAATTGTTTTAGCTGATACGAAAATTCATATTCTTGGTTCATACCAAAATATACAACTTGCGAGGCGAGCAGTTTGTAACTTAATATTGGGAAGTCCGCCTTCTAAGGTTTATGGACAGTTGAGAAATGTAGCTAGTAAGGTATCTGAGAGGTTGTAAAATAAATAATATTTAATTTGATAAATGAAAGGTCTCTACTTAATTTATTGACTAGGAAAAATTCAAAACTTCCCTTTTATTAAAATTATTTAATTCTGTACAATATACAAATGAGATTCCTAATTCCTAACTATAAAAGGATTTGATATTTATATTTTCGCGGCACTTTATTTAGAACTAATCGCCCGTCGTAACTTAGAGATGCGAAGGTCCAAGGATCTGCAGAAGACCATTCGACAGCATAAACACTATCTTCATGTTCCTCAAATCTACCAACAACTCCGTCTTCCAATCTAAAAAGATTTAAGTCATTAAACAACTTTTAATAATTGTTTTTAGATTTAAAAAATTTTCAGAAATAATTTTCGAAATTTACTTTTCTTTCGTTGAAGATTCTTCGGCTTGGGCTGATTCTTCCTCCGTAGGAACGACATGCCCAAAAGGCTCAGAAGAAATGGAGGCAATACTGCAAAGAATTACTCTGGAATCGCTACTAGAAGTTAATACAAGTTGATCGTGGAAACGATTAATTCGCACGTTCCACACCCAGTGTGAATGTTCAATTCGCGATAATACAGGTTCAGTGGTCATTCTAATATCAAAGAATTTCATATATCCATCATCTCCACACGTAGATAGAAAATATTGCCGGTTAGCGTTGAAATCTAAGTCCCTAAGTTTATTAAAAAACATAACAGATGTTGGAAGCTAACTTCTTTTTATTTAATTTTGTATATGTTTTTGGTATTTTAATTACCTGACGATTTGTGAATGAGCATTTGGAATGCTCCAGGAAGATTCAGACGGATTTCGTAAGTCCCAGCCTCGCACGTTGTTCTCATTTAGTGTTACGAATTGATTACATCCGTTGTGTGGATTCCACTTTCCGCTTGTAAACCTTGGCTGTCCTTTACCTGATAAGGTACCAACAGTAACGACCTATTGAATTTTAATTAATGCTTAGTTCTTCATGCTTTAAAAAATGCAATTAGATGTAAATAATAAAAGAATTTTGCTTGAAAAATATAAAGAACAATGTACCTGCGGATTATCATTTTTCAGGTCCCAGAGAACAAAATTATTATCGACGACCGAAACAGCTTTTGTACCATCGCTTGGATGATAGGCAATAATTTTTAAATCATTTCCATATGGCGTTGTGTCGATATCAGCCAACTTTTCGAGTTTTATAATCTCATTTGTAGATTCTCCTATCATTGGTAGTTTCCAAAGAGCCCCTTTCATTTGACAAACTCCTTCGTCTGTTAATAAAATAATTTCTTCAATGTTCTAGGTATTTTTAGCCAAGAATAAATAAAACTTCTTTCTAAGTTTTGAGCAAAACGATTGTTTAATTATATTTAATTTAATCTGTATACTAACCGTTTAAAGTGTTGTAACACGTAACAAATTTGTCAGGATCCATTGAAGAAGCTTGTAAGGACCATATTTCGCCAATTGGATGTTGATAAAATTGTGTTTTTAAACTTCCAGTTTCTTCATTAAGTTCTACTAAATGCACTTGATTATTGCTGAATGATAAAGATTGAGTTCCTACTAAAAATCGAACAACATCCGTTTCTGCAGTTTGTGCCGACAGAGCTCTAGCCTATAATATAAAGTCTTACGTTTAAAATATTATTTTCTTGTAATCATAAGAAATTATTCTATGCGTACAATTATAAAAGAAGAAATTTGAATTACAAATATGTCAGGTACAGATTATAACCTATAAATACGGGTTATTCATGTTTTTTGGTAACGTCAATCATTTTTCAAATATTTTTACCTGAAATTCTAGACCATATATAACAGGATTATCGTTTTCCATTTTTTCACAATTTCATAAAAGTTTGAAATTGTTTAATATTGAAAATATTGTTGTCAACGTTGTCGATTTCACTATTTCGTATTTGACAGTTGTTGACAAAATGACAACTACCTGTCACTCTGACAGCTTCACAGCTGACAGCTACTTAACGATAAGGTGGGTATCTTTTTTATCAGCGTCCATTCTTTTTTTATCAAACTGCAACGGTGTAATTTTGTTTGCCTGCCCACAGGTGCAGCACAAGAAAGTATATGTATATTTTATAATTTAAAAAGAAGTGAAAGTAAAGAAAAACGTATTATAGCATTTTCCATAATATAAATAATTAAAAATTATTTCTAGAAATGTTATCTTTAGGGGAATAAATGCTAATCACCTAAAAATTTTACCAATTGTAGTTTTCTAACTTATCTGCTTTAAGTTTCTCTTTCCTCTGGAAAAACCCCCACTACTATTCCAAGGGCTCCAGTTTTACGCTTGCGCAGTGCATCTAGTAGTCTTCGTGGGGTCACCAAATGAATTATGTCAAACAGACTACAGTAGTTCGAACAACATTGTACAACTCTGGGTGTTTAGAGTTGTTTCTTAACATAAAAATAACGAAACTGCGGTCGGCAAAACCTGTTCGTGTAGGGACCCAACTGATTTTTCTACTTATTGAGATCTATTGCAACCTCGATCTTGATCGTGGTCTTCTACAAATAATAATAAAAACTTGCTCCCTCGTGCGTGTGTGTGTCTCGTTTCGCGAATGAGTGCACCTGTGCCCTTTTTTTGAGGGAGTATGGTGACGCTACAATTATTAAATGTAAGTAACATCCGTTCATAATAAAATAAATGACGAGTGAATGAGAAAGGAAGGCTTGTTTGAGAAATAAAATCAGCAGGGACGATAAAGGATGGGTTGTCAGGCCGATAGAAAGGATTGTCCAATATTCCAATGTGTGTATGGGTCTTTAAAACGAATGAGTTCTGCGATCCGGTTTTGAGCCATCTCGCAAAACTTCCTCAACTTGGTATGCTACCGAATTTTATCCCAACTTCATGTAGCTTTTATAGCTTTTTGTTTATTTACTTTTTGATTCGTTATATTAGGTTTTATCTTTTGATGAATTGTTATAAATTGACATCATATGGCGAAGATGCCAAGTGACTGTTATTATTTGTTTTTTTTTCTCTATTTTATTACTTATTACATACTTACACTTTTTATTCAGGGTTGGATTGGAGTACAATGATTTTTGTTTACCATTCTTTTACTGGAATTATCAGTCAACAGTCAACAACATTTATCAAATTTAGATGACCTTTTTTAATACAGATGCACTGTGCATTATACTAAAAGTTTATATCAAGTTCTAGATATTTTTTATCACATCCGTATTGATATAAAACTCAAGCACGAATGAAATAAGTGTGTAAAAGTAAATAAATTTTTAACTTAATTTAACTATTACTTCCGTGAAAAAATAGCTTTTTAAATTGTGAACTTTTACACACATTTTGTAGAAGAAAAAAATGATATAAAAATGTATCTAATAAAATAGGTGGACTAAGATTATAAAACCAGTAACAAATTTATAGCAGTGCGAGGGAAATATCCTCCCTCAAGCATAAAAGTAAGCTTAAGATCTTGGTCAGTTATTTTCCGACTTTAAAAAAAAATTTATGGAGTAAGTGTAACAGACCACATGATCAGCTCCTAATGTTATATATTTGTTGCCAGGGAATAATTGACCAGACGTGGAGGCGCGAACCGCGATCAATTAAATCTGTCTCGTTGAATAAATCTTTAAAAAGATTTCCGTGTTCTGAATATTTATACAATAGAAACATTCAAGTCACATAGTTCTAAAGAAATTAAGAAGCTCCTATTGAAGATAAAATCAATTTCTTTATCATAAACATTCCTTTTAAAAATTTAAGTAAATATTTAACTTATAAATAAATAGTAAATTTACTCGGTATTAGTATTAATTTTTTTTTTTTTAATTGATCCTTAAACTTTGGAAACTTAAAGCGACTAAATGAATTGTTCGAATCTCAGCAGCTTGATATTTAAAAAATACATTTACATATAAGTAACGCAGAATAAGAGATTTTTCTAAGGCACGTACAGGAATTACAGTTAAGGAATCGATGTTGCATAAACGTGATATGTCATACACGTAATGTCACAATGTTATCCTCTCTGTCGATCTTGAATTCCACTTGTTATTCAATATATGGCCCTTTCGTGATAGTAATTAAAGTTAAATTATATTTTATGATTACACGAGTTTAAGCATCACATATGAAATATAATTAGAGATAATTAAAAATTTCTGAGTTTTAAGAAATTAAAGAAATTTTTAATTTAAATATTCTGTTGCCAAATTGAGCATCATTTCCTCTACATTAACTAGTTTTTTTTATACAACCCCTAAATACTCGTTCCAATTTCCCTGTCAAAGAATTTTTCGTAGCATCGCTCTTTTTTATATTAAGATTACAATCTTCCACTTTGGTAACCAATATCGAACTATCGATTTATCTCCCCTTGGCTCTCTTTATCGTTTATCTTCAATTTGATTTCATAATTTCTCTCCTCTTGGCTTCCCAGTGGTAATAGATTCAATTTAGATACTACTCATTGCATTTTCCTCAATAGTAATTGCATAATTTCATTCTATATAATTTCCCAATTCCGATTCCCGTCCATAGATTTGAAGAATTGCAGTAAGCTTTCTAAAAATTTAAGTAATACCAGGGAATAAAATTGGACAGTAGATCATTTTTCATTGACATTAAGATTTATAAAATTAAAATTAATTCAGCAGTTTATATGTTCAAGCCACTTAAAATGATTGGATTTAGATTTCCTCAAGTCTGAATCTGGCAATAAAGTCCGAAAGTTATAGCAGCAATCGGGTTAATATAAATTTATAAAAAGGTACGTTTACGCACTGATGCGTTTGTGTCAAACCGACTGATTTTTGTTTGTATATATTTTCCTCTCGAAAGTTTTATATCATTACTTAATTACAGTACCTTGAATTTTATTCCGTTTTTTATAACAACGCGACGTATTTCATTATTTCGGGTCAACCAGAAGCTTCGAACCGTGAACCGATTCGATTTCCTGACAGGTGTTAAAAGTCAACGCTTTGTTGCCAACTTGTGAAACATCCTGCATGCAATGTAATTAAAGTTTATAGAATATTTACTAATTTTTTACTCCCGATTATCCAATTTATTTGGAAAATTTTATTTTCAAAGAATCTGCAAGCAGCAAAATTGCAGGCAGTAAACAATTTCAAATGTCTTCAATTTGGAGAAGTGGTCAGAGACTCAGGTTATTTACAATTTTACAGGTAATTCTAGGATTAGTCTCTAGGCAATTAGTGCTTTCAGGGGCGTATACATAAATGGTTGAAGTGTACCTAAGAGGATATTTCACGTATTTGATCATTCACGTAGGCTGAATAAGCGACGAAGGAAGGACAGGTAAACCGGTAAGGAAAATGTCACGATCTTAGGACTATCAGTATACAACTCACACAAACATATACAAGAGAATCTAAGATTCTACGTGCCTCTAGGCAGAAACTCTTTTCAAAGATTTCAAACCTGCACAAATGCATAACATTTGTGCACTTTGAACTACTGACCAGTGGTTGTCTGATGTATAATACAAGAAATTTTCCACCTTCTTGAATATAGAGTATTTTATATGAAATATAAGCAACTTGAATCACAGAAATTCAGAGTACCTCAATTGTGATTAATATACCTTGAATTATTATATTATTTCTGATTTCCGCGAATTCTCTGCCTCTGGTTGTTAAGAAGTTGAATTATGTACAATTTTTCTTGCAAATATGTCTATTTATTCAATATTTATGTACTTTTTGAAGTTTCTTAAAATTCCCCTATTTTTATTTTTAGTCATCTATAATTTCCCTAAAATATTATTTTGGATCACTGTGAAGCCTGCAAGAAATTTCAATTCGCGCTAATAATTTACTTGTTACTTCTAATCTCATTTTAGAAGCTTAAAAATAATATTTTAGAAGTGCATTTTCACTTTTACTTATCTGTAAGTCGGCATTATCAAACGGGGTCGATGGTAATAGAACTCGTTAACATACTTTCCTCCTGCAGCTATTTTGTATGCACGTGTTTCCCCTTGACTTCATCTGGTAAACGTGGTTCGATAAAGCATAAAATTCGTAAAAATATTTCCGTACTCCCTCAATTCCATACATCAGTTCATTCCCCTTTTTAGTCGTTTTTCTCCTTTTCCATATCTCCATGTGGAGCATCAATGTCAAAGGGTAGAAATTGCGACGATGGGATAAATAAGAAAATATATGTAAAGATATGTGTGTTTGTACACACTTATGTACAAAGTGTGTACATCGATCTGTGTAGTCTACTCCTAAAAAGTAAAAGGCTGGATACAAAAAATCTGTGTGACCTACAGCAGATGGGATAAAAGAGCCTTTATAAATAACAAGACATTTAACAGAACACCAATCTGTGTATAAGGACAAAGTGTGACACGAGTTCAGTTTTTCTTTATCGTTTTTATTTATTATTTCCGCGCATAGGCTAAAAAAATCTAGAAATTACAATTTATTAATGTCAGTGAATCTAGTCTTTGAACTAGATTCTATCAATTGTAAATAAGTTTTTTTTTTATGGGGACTATTTTGATATAAAATCACCTATTGCACCAACGACATTTTTTTAACTGTATCTATACAGAAATCATTTGATTATTAGACCAGAACGACAGTAGTGTGGAGACAATGAACTATTATATGAATGGATCGTGAAAGTTCCATGCAAAAAATGAATGTCTTCAATAATTAACCGACTAGATTTATGCATGCATGAGCCTTTCAAGGTCCACTGGATAAGACAATATAGTGTTTTTGCATTTCAAGGAACTGGAAATGATAATCCTGACTGCATAGATCCTCATAAGCTACAACATTTTATAGAAAGTGTATTAGACAAGATTTTCTTTTGAGGAAGTAGATAAACAATAGTAATAACAATGAAATATGAAAACTAAAGCATTGACAATTTCCCTTGAAGTGAGATGGATTTTTTTGTCGTAAGAGACTATGAGAAAATTATGATCTCTTTTAAAAAATGCAATTACCCTTTTTCCGAGTCTTTTTCTCTCATTTAATGGTACGATTGTTCATGGTGCTCAATAGCCCACATAATTACTTTCGGGGTTAATTATCTCTAATTGTTAAGTGATTAAAGTGCTAGAATGTGTAAAAAGACTAACTTCTAGTTTAAACAATGACTTGACTTGTACTAAAAGAATTAGGAATGACTTTAATAGTTCGTTTGATTGTAAAATTAATGATAATTGCTCGTTTTCTCTCCTTGTTTAGGCTTTTTAGGAGCAAAGTAAAATAGGCGTTGTTTTACAAGTTAAGCATGTGTGAATTTGGTAAGATTTTTCCTCCTTTTATGTATATTCGGACGGTAATTTAAACTCTTTTTACAGAAGTTGTCAAGAAAAGGCTAGGAAATATGAAAAAGTCGGAGTGGGATGGGAAATAATAAGACTGCGTATTCTATATATATATTCCGAGATATATTCTGGATTTTATATTCTATATTTTATACTCTGTATTCTAGTAGAGTTCTCTTTCTAGTCTTTGAGCAATGGAATGGCTGAATGAATGAATGGTGGATGAATGAATATCTTTTATGTACATCCTACGCAAATTTATATCCGCAAACTATTCAGTTACTTGCTTTTGGTATATGTCTAGTCTCTCACTATTGACTACAGTTCAACAATCGATTGTCGATACTTTCCACCTACAGATCGAAAAACCGGAAATTCGTAACAGAAACTCGATGATGGGAAAGTTCTCTGATTTCAAAGTGCAAGGTCACTGCAAAATTCAATTTAATAACAATTTGCTGAGTGAAAGTTATGACATTGAAAATACATATGAATCTGCAACGCTCTCTACTTTAAAAATATTTTTTTTTTATAACAAATATTTTAAGTTTTTAGATGAAAATACATAATTTGTATAATTACTGTATTTTACAATTTTTAGAAGCTGATTTCAAAATTTTATTCTAAATGTCTTCCACTATGAATACTTATGGATGATAAACGTAATAGTTCTCCAAATACAGACACGAAAGCCTCATCTCTTAAATCTAAAATATGCAGATTTTTAGATGTGATTTATTAATCATCTACAATAATTTCTTTTTTTTAGGCCATAATTTTCTTCTTGACGATCAAATATTTATTACGCTTCTGCTTCTTGACTGGTATTTTAGTATTTCCGTTATTTAACGTCCTTCATACTTGAGCGCCAAACAAAAGTTCTTGAAGGTTCTACCTGTTTTCATTAAAAATGCTTGAAGAGTTTTTAATTACAAGCGACATTCATTTCTTGTGCT
The DNA here is from genome assembly GCA_904066005.1 of Synergus itoensis. Taxonomy (NCBI): domain Eukaryota; kingdom Metazoa; phylum Arthropoda; class Insecta; order Hymenoptera; family Cynipidae; genus Synergus; species Synergus itoensis. The sequence continues at coordinate 1,764,304 of CAJFCP010000069.1, read as the reverse complement.
GCGTTCTTCCAAGTTGAGACTTTCAAGATTCAATCTTTCGAGATAAATTTTTTCTCCTTGTAGTTGTGTGCATTTTCATGAGATTAGAAATGATAATGCTCTTATCGCGTTGACATGATTCTTTAAAAGTACCTGTTTAAAAACCCTATGGAGAAGAGTTTAAAATTTCTAGTTAAAAATAAATTATAAAATTACTTTTTTAAATTCAGAAAAAATGATTATAGAACAATTTATTTAAGAATGATTTGTAAAGCTCTAAGAATTTTTAAACTTGTTTCCTGAAGTATTTTTCTTCAAATTTAAGACGAGAATACGTGTCTGGATGTATTTTGTTTGCTAACTGCATATTGTATTTACTTTTTACGTTGAGCTCGTACCGTGAAGATAATTTTTCGAATACTGCTTTTAACGTTAGTGATGGTGTAACCGGTGTAACACTGTAAAAGGCTTCTCGGGACGTGAAGCCAGCATCGTTTTCCAGCTCGTCTCCAGGGCTGGGGACCAACAGTCATAAAAACGTGCAATTGATGTCAAACTTAAATTGCGCCCTGCACTGTTTATGGTTATTTTGGCAGCTGGTCAACGACCCAAGCGGTACAATTTTCCTGGAGTTTATAATCTTTTTATTTTTATATTATTATACTGTGCATCCTAAATTTCCAAAATTACAATGTAACTCCACTTGGAAACCTTGAAGTAAGAGTGAAATAATTTTTGGACAGGAATAACTTTGTTTAATATTTCATACTTAATGAAACGTTTAATCAAATTTAGAGTTTGATTAAAATGCTTGTCATGTAGAAAGTAATTGGTTTATCATTTCCTCGCGTAAAAAATCGACGTCGGCTTTGTATACTGCCCACATTCATTTCCGTTATGTAGATTGTTTGCATGCCAATAATATATTCATCACAGTTCCCAGCCAGGAAAATACATATATGAATGTTTTGTTTGCGACGATACCAAACAATGAAATTAATTTAATTCTCGCTGTCATTTATACTATAAACTTAAAAAAGAGCACAATTTTTCTTTAAATTTTGAATCTTTGGACTTTGGGCCGACCGAATTTCAATATAAAAACAATCAAAATGAATTATTTCGAAAAATCGGATTTAAAATTTAATTTTTAAGAATCTTGAAGCACCAGTGGAAAATGCGTTACAGAGAGGGCCCAATTGTAAAATTGCTGAAGACTTATTGCTCATCATTCTCTGCTTGTCTTTGCCTTAACGGTAAAGAACTTGTAAACAAATCAATTTATTGGCAAGAGAAATTCTCTCCGTATATCTCAATCATAGCAATTCTAAAAGTCTCTCTTGTCAATTGATTGTCGACTTATTTATTTTTATTGTATGGAAATTAATTTTAGAAAGAAATAATATATTCTTTTTATATTTTTTAATTCATTGGCAGATTGATATGGGCTCATAATTTTAAATTGAATGGGGCTTTACTGTTTTTCTTTCCTCAGTTCCTCTTTAAACTGCCAATTCAAATTCTAATCTAAATTCCTAGAACTTCAATTCCCACTTGTTCTTAATTAACGAAATTGTTTCCCACAATTATATCATTCAGGCAATCTTCTCATTCGCTCCAGTTTCCAAATTCGTAACAAGTAAATCAGGCTGAAAACTCTGAGGACTTGAATTCATGCCATAAAAGTCAATATTTACAAAGAGTACCTCAGTTATTTTTTAACACATAAAGTAATAGAGAATATTTAATAATCTTTATAAAATATGAATTTTTGAAAACTTTACTTTTTAAATGGATTAAATTGTTCTTTAAAGTATAATTAAGATAGAAAAATATTTCGACATAAGTCCTACGATTACAGAGTTTTCTGCACTGTCTGCCGGAAAGTGGCATCGAATTTTTGCTAGTGACGCAAATTTTAATGAAAATAAAGTTGCCACGTTTCCACGAATGCAGTAGAAATTTTTCAGAAAATAAATTTAAAATTTCCGAAGTTTAAAATGATTTATATACCTACATTAAAAAATTCGAGATATGTTAAAGTATATTTTAATTAAAAACGAAATTAAAGATCAGTAAAGTTTCTTGCAGTTTGTTTACTTTAACTAAATATAACTTTACTTTAATTAAATTTGTAGATTCACTAAATTATAATTGAGTATAATTAAAGAAGGTTTAATTAATTCGTTCCAGACATTAATCCCACGTTTGATTCAATGAGTCTGCATCCTCTGAGAGAATTTTCCCTATAATTTGACCAGAAAGCATTAATTATTCGAGCCATGAACTAAAGCAAAACCGAGAGCAAAACTAAACTGCATGTGATGAAAACAAAATTTTGAATTTAAAAGCAAGCAACTAACTTGCGTAGTCAGCAGCTTGCGACACGCGTGACAATTGACCTGAGTTGTCACCTAAATTGTCCAAGAGGATGAAAGATGCCTCAGTAACAAATTGTCAGAATATAATGGAAAAGGCGCGGGAGGGTAGCTTAACGAGCCAATTATCTTGCTACAAGGGAATTTCAAGTCTGCGACCGACCACCCTCGGTGAGTTTAGGGTCACCCTAGGCGGAGAAGTGAGATATTCATAGTAACATTTTCAGACCCCTGGAGGCACTCGAAATCTAATTGTAAACGGCACGTACCATGAACTCGCCACTATTTGACTCCTAGACTAAATTAGTATACCTCTGCTTTTCTAGAGATCTATAAATTTACACGAATTACTATTTCTGAAAGGAAAAGTGTTTTTATTTTTAGATATTTTTTTTCTAGAAATAATGTGCTGTATGTTCAATTTGAGAAAAATTGTAGCCATATTCAAAATAGAATTCATCAAGATCTATCTAAGCGTGGGTACAAACCAACGGGTCGATCTTTTCTCGTTCTTTGAAAATTGAAAATATTGGACACCGAAAATAGACGATCTTCATTATTTATATTTCCTCCTTAAAAAATGATATGTATTTTTAAAAAGTTTCAATTAAACATTGTTACAATATGTGTTAAGCTCAAAATTCCATTCTCCATTTTACTCAACGAAAATTATAGAAAAATATTTTTTCGCTCTGTAGCGCTAATCTTTTTTCAAATATAAGACTGCATACAGAGCGAAAAAATATTTAATTTCGATACTTTTTGCATAAAGCGCCCTAATAGCACATTCCGTTCTTGGGACGTCCCGGGACGTTCCTGGGACGTCCTGGACGTTCCTGGGACGTCCCGGAACGTTCCTGGAACAGAATGTGCTATTAGGGCGAAGAATTAAAAATCTAACTTCAAAATTGAATATTTTCATATTAACTTAAAAAATATGTGCATTAAATATTTTCTCGCTCTGTACGCATAATTCTAGTTAAAAATTGATTAATCCTACAGAGGGAAAAAATTGCAAATTTAATATTTCTTGAGTAAAATGAAGAAATCGAATTTTTAGAACGTGGCTCCAACACCCTTAAGAAATAATCGCCTATAAAATAGTAATCAGATATTGCTTGGCAGGAATCGTGCTGATACAAAGAGAAGTTGTTATACGTGCTTCGAAACGCAAGAACACGTGCCCAAATCGAACTCTTTAGCAATAATGAGTACTTCCGGTGTCGCGATCTCACTTAAGAGTTAACAGAAGTGAACACTGAACACTCTTCAGGGCAGGATGCCGGATCTATGTGTGAGAGAGTCACTTGTGGGATGTACGTGCCTTATAAACTGTACTGTGCCTTAGGATCCCGTTTATCGAACACATCGAGACTTTGCCACTTGATATCACATCTCTGCCTCTGTATCCAAGGCACAAGTGTAGTTGTGTATGTGTGTGTGGGTTATTGCATAAGACGGTGTGTGCGAACACTTACACAAACACAGTTGCTCTTCAAAGAGGACTAACACCTTTTTTTGTCCAAGCAAGTTGAACGGTCTCGCTCTTTCAACGGAGAAAATACCGCTTCACAGAGACTCTCATTAGTGACGTATCGACTCTTCGACTAATAAAAAAAAAACGGTTAAAATCGCCCACAGAATTTTCTAACTTACTCTCGAAACGATAGATAATTCTCAAAGACGATTTAATAACTTTCAGGCATTTTCACTTGGGGATAGTAACGTGATCTTCTAATTATAATTAGAATTATAGAATTTGTTTACATTTTTTTTACCTATTCTGGATATTTGTCTTGAAAATCCTAATTAATCCTAATTAATCTCTTGAATTTTGTTCCATGTTTATTACAACCTTGTGATCACCAGGTCTTCAACAGGTTTCCAATATCCAGGATGAAAATTTCATGAGGGTTCTCTTAATTCTTGACGCTCTGATATTCTATTTTACAATCAGGTCCGATGGGAAATCAATAAGCAGGCTATTAACTTCTAAATTAACTTTTCTACGCAAGCATTAAACATACTTGCCGGAGAAAATTGTTAAAATATTCATTCCTTCCCCCTAGAATACTTTACTGGCTACGTCAGGGAACAGGATTCTCATTTCTCTGCTAGTAGTCATTCATTTCATCATCAAGCTCCAGCAGAAGAACTCTCTCAAGTTTTTCTCTTCTTTCAACGATCATTTATAGAAGCATAATAGTTTCCTTGAATTCTTTAGAAGTTTATTCAATTCCCACCATGAATGGAGCAGTGTGCTATTCTCTATCCTGTCCTTTTATAAATCTCATGGAGAAATAGGTAACAGTGTCAGCATTTTTGCAAAAAGTTCTCTCCATTCGAATAAAAAGAATTTGCTTTTATCACTTTATCCTTTAGTAAACAAAAAAAAATGTGTAGTTATGACTGCAGTTTAGAATTGAAATGGCCGCAAAATGGAGGAAGTTGTTCAGAGTTACACAAATTAAATTTGCTTAATTGAAGACCGGAAGGTCGAGTAAATTAAGTATGAAGTGGTGCAGAACTTGGATGATAATAATTAGATATACTCTTCCTTTTCAGGGTGCGGACAATAGCAAGGAAATGGGGTTGAGGCGTCGACGCAACAAATTGAGATCCAGATTGACGAAGTGATTGTTTAATGTCCATAACTAAGAGGCGAAAAAATGATGACTGCCATGGCCAGACTGCCTTGCAAGCAAACCTCGCCATCCCAACAGCCAAGGCTCAATAATTTCAACAACAACAGAGGCTATTGGGACATGCAACCACAACCACAACAACCTGCTCCTCCTTACGTCAGGAATCATCATCGTCATCAAGATTATTCTGGTAAACTGTCTTTCTTGTCATCAATTTGTCTTTCAATCATCAATTTGTTTTATTTTTAATATCTTATGTTAAAAATGATCTTTCAGGTACAGTTTGCAGACAAATGATCGAAACCGAAACTTGTACTTTAGTTCTTTAGCATGTGTAGTACTCATTTAAGTATTCTTTGACTATCCATCATCATCTCTTCACTCTCTAGTAATTGATGATGACCAGATGACGCAATGTTAGAGTTAAAAAACTGAACGAAACAAGCAGCGATATAATAATTATTGAAGCAGCTGTGAAAACAGTAACGTCATTATTACTGGACAAATATCACTTTTGAGGAAGCTCTTATCCCATTCTCAATCCTCTGTCTCTGTCGCATTTGTTTACACGCGTGCACATCTGAACCACTGAAACGTACACAGTACACATGTGCGTCTCTACATTTTACATTCTACAATCAACACAAATGTCTTGTGGCAGTGAAGAGGGCCTTAATGACAGCCAACATCTGCTTCAGTCCTATCTTTCCTCTTAATTTTTTTTTTAAATTCTGTTTTCTCGCGCGAGAAAGCCCGTTGATTGATGACCCGCAGCCGCTAAAAGTTTTCTTTCAAATAGCACTCGAGTGATAATGGAAGATAAAGATAAAAGAGGTCAATATGAACTCAAGTTTTGAAATTTCTAGTGCAGCATAAGGAAAGGTAATAAAGATTATGTACTTTACAAACTGAATTGAATATGGAATACTTTCATATTGATTGGCAGAATGCATCTCTCTTCTTTTTTTCATCAATATTTTAAAATTAGTTGACGCAATTCCGAAATTATCTTTATTAGGGTTTTATTTTCTTAAAATATATTCTTAGAACTAATGGAAGAAGAATTTCTTTGGGAAGTGAAATAATTTTTTGAAAAGTGTGTCGTTAGTTACAGTTGGAAACATGAGAATATCGAGCGGCACGAAGAAGTTAGCTATAGAAACTTTATTTAGGATCGATCCAAATTGCATGCCTAATTGCTCTTTGCAATATGTGCATTCGTCATGGGAACTTGCATACCGAAATAATAAGGCGTAATACAACAAACGGATCACATGAGTTACCGTTATAAAATTTTATCGCCTCACATTAACATGATCGCTGTGAACAGTGTATAAATTATCGTGTGATTCACGCAAAACATCTGCTCGAGAATGGGTTACTGTCCAGATCAAGTCAATTAGCAAACTGAAAATTAAAATACAGGCGATGGATCGCAACGTTATTGTTGATTTATTAACAAAACAGATGCGTAGTAATTGCTGATTATTTTATCAATTTTCTCGAGAACAAAGCATTTTTTCTAGTGACCTATAATCTATAAATATTCAACATTTTACATGATCCTAGAATTGAGTATTAAATTTGTTAAGATTACTGGCAGATTACTGGTTTTAAATTTTCAAAGTTCTCTATTTTCTATATCACTCATATTTACCTATTTATTTTATTTTGGTAAGAAGGAGTAATGCTAGCCAGCAGGATATGATATCTGCTTACAGGAAGTGTATTATTTATACAATTTGTACTTATACCGGTAGTAGTAGTAGCAAGCTAGACTATAAGGTATCACTTAATATTAACCGAAGAATCTGGTTTCTCGCACGTGTCTACAGGTAAGAGGAAGAGCGCTGTGGAGTTGCTTCAAGAGACGAAGGCCTTTTACGTGAAGAGTGAGACTGTCCTGGACCGGAAACAGGAGCTGAAGAATAGTGGTCACCTTCAGGTTTCACAATTATCAGCACCTGGTGCACCCCCGAGGCTTTTGAGAAAATGCGGAAATCCCGTGCCTGGAACTATTCAACAGATTTCACCGCAACTGCCAGCCCCTCTTTCCGCGCCCTGTTGTTGGGCCACGTGTCATGAACAAGACAGGCGTAAGTTACAAAAGGGAAATTAATTCTTCTTCTGCAGCTGTCCACACGAAGTAAACATCTACTGGCCACTTTCTGCTCGTTAGCCGATTAACTTTAGGGCTTGCAGGATGCCTCCTGGGGATTCCGTTTATTTACTGAGAAACTTTCAGGAAGTTATGAATTTTACTACTTAAATATAAGTCGTGAAATAAAATAATCCTGCTTATGAAATTTTAAATTGTAAAAGGTTTTATGAGGCTTTTAAGATTTTAAAGAATTTCAAAAGAATATTAAAAAGCTTCAAAGATTTCATCAATTTAAACAAATTTTTTAATTGTCCTGAAATCAGTAGAACTAGTACAGTTACTCGCAAATAGTAGTTTTATAATATGTGGACAAAATGTTCAATTATTTTAACAAAATGAATTTTTTCAGCTGATGGAGTTTTGAGTCCTCAACGTTCACTGCCACCAGCGCTGCCGCCGAAGAGTCCGCGCTTGGTACCGGTTCCTCAGCGTCGCACGACTTCTGGTCCTCCGAATGGTACCGGAAGCGATCAGCTGCAAACAAAGCTCAGAAGGTTACTGAACACCGATAGCAAAGAAAACGTATTTTTTCCTGATAACGATTATCAGCCAACTCAAAACGTTCAAACAAACGGAGCTGGTTGTGAGGACAAATTTAGATGCTCCCCCGGAAGCTTGTCTCCCGGATGTGAGGATCGTACGACGGTAAGCCACTTTAAACAATACGTGCAAGAAAGACTGAACAAGAATCGATTGTCGTTATCAGATAGACATTGACACGCCATCAATAGGGGTTGCCGGTTATTTTGAACGTGCACGAGCCTTGTAAAGAGGGGAAAGAATAATATTTCCTTCATGAACTTGATAAAAGTGCTCCTCAGTTTTACAAGGATATAATAGAGATGTTTATGATTTTTTGATTTTAAGTTTTATTCCTAAATTTTAAAGCTCGTCTGCTTTATCTTATGATAATTTTCTATGTAGAAAATTATGTCATCTGTAACGAGAAACTGAAGCAAAACACGTGGGTTTGATCACAATGAATCACCTTGCACGCGTTAGGAGTTATTGTTTCAATTATCTGAATAGCGACGGAACCTTGAATGTAGGGAAAACTGAGAATTATGTTTGTACACGTCGGTGCCGATAATTTTCTATATAACTCATCAAGACAATATAAATATGCTCTGAGGAGTTATAAGAATGGAATTGCTGCACGCCACGATGAAATCGATGGTCGCAATTCGTCCTATTTTAAGCAATTTCTCCTTTGTATCGAAACTTATTTCATGCGAGGATAATGCAAAATCTCATTGAAAGCAAATTTATTTATAGAACTTTTCAGTCCCCAAAGTAAAAATTCTCTAAGGGAATCACAAACTGATTTTTATTGTGTGATTGTCTTCGATTTTAGTTTTCTAGTTTGAGAAGAGAAAAATAATGAGTGATATTTGGTTGTTTGCAGCTTTGTGCACCGGAAATACGATTTAAATTCGGCAGAAGCAATTCGCACTCCCACACGTCTGCGAGATCTGTTAAAAAATCGAGTAATTCTGCGTCTGGAGAGAGTACAGTATGTCATAAATCCTTGCCAGATCTTCATACCAGCACGCGACGCCGAGCGTCGCTGTCTCCGCGAGCATCCGCCAAGTCGTCCTCAAAACCTTCAGTGACCGCTCATCATCAAGCGGGTAGCAACTGTCCGGACTGCGAAACTAGTTCAGACTATTCCGATCTCAGCTTTAAACGAGATTCCATGTGCTATCGCAGGTGAATAAAATTAATATAAACTTATATAACGAGGCATATTCTAAGGATAATTTACAACCAAATATTTTATTCCCTATTGATATTATAATCTTGATTAATGAATAAGTGAACAACTGCGAATTTAGTTTTCTAACAGTAAGTTAATTCATTTATGTAATTTTTTTAAATATGTATAGTTCCAGACATATTCGAAGATCACTGGGCTCAGGAGGTGGTGATGCAAGCAGTGTTTTATCCTCCGGTGGTCGAACACAAAAGTCCTCAGGATCAAGCAAATTAAGTCATGGTGCTACGGCCAGAGACTCGGGTGGTTCTTCCGGTCATTGTACACATCGCAGCGAGCCACCGCCAAGAATCCAGGTAAGATTTAATTTTCCAGAATCTAGAATCTACATAAATTTATTCAGGGTTGTCTTCTGATCTAAAAACAAGATAAGCTAGAAATGTTTTCTCAATAACGAATGACTTCTAAAGACTGATTCTTTGAATTTAAATAAACGACATTCATATTGTTGAATATTTAATAAAAAATATTTGCAGGTATTTAAAAAGTAATCGCATTTATTCTTTTTGTTTCCAGGATGTTTGGAGTCACATACGAAGAGATAGTGGAGCGTCTACTCAACATTCTACCGAGAAAGACAGATCGAGAAAAAGTAGTTACGGTAGTGGAACTCTTCCATCTGTTGTTAGACATTACAGCCCAGAATCCAACAGCAGTAACAGTCAAACTGATTATAGTCCTACGTGCAATTCAAGGTAATTTTTCTAAAAATATATTTTAAAATTAATAATTATTAAGTTTGCAAATGTTTTCAAAAGATTTAAAACAAATTGCAACAGATCTCAAAACAAATTTCATAAATTCGATTAAAATATTTAATGCAATTTTCAAGAAATTTAAAATCCAAATGAAATCACATTCGAATTGGGAATTCCAGGTTTTCCGACGGTTGGAAGGAAGGTCGTGGCAGACCAATATTGAGATCCAAGTCTGATATCAGCGACCGATACTGGCGACATGATAACGGCCGTTCATCTAAAAAATCTTCACGTCCTCCCCGTTCCGTTACTCAACTAGAAAACTTTTTCGATCGTCTAGGACTCGATTCCGAGAATTATCTGCGCATCACCGAACCCGATTCAAAGTCTTCATCCCCCGTATTTTTCGATAGTGTTAGTTCCGTGGATTCTGCGTTAGGAATTTACTCGTACACCGCAGGTAATCAGGGAAATCCAGGCAGCCAGTGGCAAAATAATAATTGCAGCACTGGAATGGGAAATGAAGAATGCAACCAAAGGTCGAGCGATCAGCCGAGTATAGTCGAAAGGAACGCAAGAATTATCAAATGGCTATGCCAATGTCGCAAAGTTCAATTTGGATATAGTTAAACAATCGATGAAGAGATTAAAACAAAAATTCTTAATCGGATCTGAAATTATGTTACGATTTTGAAGGAGACTTTGATTGATTTGAGATTTCAAACTTATTCCAGAAGAACTAATTACCTGCCGAGAATTTTATACTTTGAAATTTAGAGGATTTGTCCACATAAACTTTGGATTTTTCACTGAATCCAAATAAGGTGGGGGTAAATTTTTTGAATTAAGGTAAATTCACTTAAAATCATGTTGTAAATTTGAATTCAAGAACAATTATAACCTTTTGTAATTCAGTTTATTGTTTTTAATTACTTAATTTAATTTATTAATCCTTAATAATTAAGGATTTTTATTTGCGCGTAGTTGCATATTAGGCGACTGTTGGTGCAATGGGATCTGTGCCATTTGAACTTTTATTTTGCTGTGTGACTAATGTACAATATTTGCTTTTACTATGATCTAAAAATATTGTATATTCGCAACAAAGGTTCAGTATTTATCGTTGCCTTTGTGCTTTCGTTAGCTTTTCTCTTATTGCCGCAAATTGTAAATAATATTTAATTAGAAAAGTATTTTCCATTTAGAGAATATTGCGGTTATAGTCATTTGAGTTCGTTTGTTGTCAATAAATACGATATAGTCTCGATACTACGAAAATATTAGTTATACTCTAGTAAGCGTTACCCGAGCGTTTATCCAACGTGATTTAGAAAATAGTTTGAGGATAGAAAAATTTATAAACGATAAATTTTGATTCGATGAAAGAAAATAATCTATGTTTATTTAAAGATTATCGAATTCAGCCTCGATGTTTCCCTCGACTTATACGAAAATACTTGTACGAAATATTCTCTTCTTGTTTCGCGAGGTAGATTTAGAGATTATATTTTAATGAAGAACAAAAAAAAGATGCCTTTACTTGCTGGTTTTTGCAACCGCAAAAGTGACAAAATCACTCAATTAATATTAACGTTTAACAACTTGAAACGAAAGGTAGACACACTCGAACAGTATAATTGTACTTACTCCACATGTACTTGCAGATTTAATCATCTAAGCTTTTTCAATCAAGATTCAACGAAATCTGATGTGAAAATCTTGAGATCTACAATCATAATTAAGTCTTGGTAATGAAAATTGAATACTTTAAGCTTCTGAATTTAAATAATTTTCTATTTCAAATGTTCAAACTTAAGGCTTATTTGATTTGAAATGTTAATACCGTTTTAGCTTATTTCCAACATTTTTACCAAGACGACTTCTTTTATAAAGAGATATTTGTGAGTTTCAATAGTTTCTCAAATACAGAATGTTTATGCAGATTTATGTTCTGCTTCAAACAATCTAATTGCACAAATAGTAACATTCATTCCATCCTAGTATATATGTATAAAAATATTCAGATTTATAGTAAAGTCAAAAGAAAGAGAATGAATTTCGAGAATTTTGAAAGACGACAGTATTTTTCATACATCTCGCGAGGAAATATTAAATGCACAAATTTAGGTTACTCTGGCACTCTTTTAGACAGTTCTAAATGTAAATTTTTAAACATGTCCGTCGCATAAAGAAACTCCTAATCATCACATACATTTTTTCCCGAGGAAATACATAACTTAAAATCGTGCAAGTTGTTAGGATTCGAATTTAAGAGTTCTTTAATTTTCAATGCTTAAACAGTGAAAATTATTTACTCTTAAAAGAAATTTAAATAAATAAAAGCGGATGTAAGAGACTTTTTTTAATTATCAAAATTTCTAATTTTCAATTTTAAGTTATGTATCCCTTGGCCTTTCTACTTACAATTATTATACACTTATATCATAATGTGCTATTACACAAGGTAATATTTTAAATTGAATTTAGCATGTTGACCAAATACTGGTAGATTGATAGTATGACAAAAAATACCTAAAATATTCTGATACGTGAAACATATAACATTTATAATTAGAAGTTTACTTTTGAAGATGAAAAGTCGTTACCAACCAGAAAATCAGATTCGCTCCTCGAATAACTGATTTGTTTCTGAAAATTGAATTTGACAAAATATATTTTAAAAAATATGTTTAAAAATATTAAATTAAAAAATTATATTTTACAAAAGTTGTATTTTAAAAAAGGTATATATTGAGGAATATGAAGTCTATGTTATATGTTATGTATTTATAATTGATTTTGTGTAATAGTTTGTGTTTGCAATGAATTTTATGAATGATTCGGTCTTGTGAGAGAAATAGAATGCCGATAATTAATGTTTGTAGCATATAATTGTTAAGATTGAATTACTTAAGTTTTAGCTTCCTGTGTTTTACCGAAACGTGCTTAGGTATTTTTACAATATATAAGCAATGGACTGACAATGAGTAAGTCACTTGAATACACAGTCCAACTCTTTGAAGTTCGACTGAGGGGCAGTCAAATTTTCATTAGATATTTCTACACTCCACACTTGTGATGCATAATAATAATATTTAACATTGTTGAATTCCTGAACTTGATGGCTTTTTTTTATAATCTAGTCACGTAGAACAAAATGTGTTAATACAACACTTAATAATATAATTAAATTTCTTCTGTACACTTCAATATTATTTAATGGAAATACAAAATGTAATAAATACAGAGTAATTCTTCAATTTGATATATTATGATTTTTTACACCTTTTCTTGCCTTATGTATTAAATTCTATCAAAAAGTAGGTTTAATATGAATATATGAATAGGTGATATAAATATATGATAAATTTTCAAAATTCCTATTGGAAAGCGTTAATATTGTCTAAATTTCAAATAAATGTAATTCACGTCTGTTTATTAAGAATGTTTAAAATTCATACTTGCTAATATTAAGAATATTCAAAATAAGTTGTACTTTTACGTCGGACTCGGCTTATGTTGTGGATTGTATTTCAAAAATTTATAGACTTCCCTTCCTGTGAAACAAAACAATCGTTTAAAGTTTAAATAATCACTTTTTTAGTTTAAAATAAAATCTTTAAATTTATACATAATACTCACGGAATGTTAAATTGTCGGATAATTCACTTTCCCATCTCAAAAGTATGCGTTCACGATCTTTGGAGGTGGAATCGACTAATTGATCCAATGCATTCCATATTAAGGTACCACTAACGAATTGGTGAAAACCATCTGGCCAAGAATTCCACTTATCTTTAATAATTTTGTCAGTTAATATGTTAATTTCTGTTAATACAGATAGCTTTTCCTCAAAGCTCAGTCCTGAAACATAATAAAACGTAAGTTATTTGTAATTAAATATATTTTAATTAATTAATTTAATTAAATATATTTTCTATTAATTACCGTTGTCTTTTTTCATGAAAGGTATGTGCGCTACTTCCTTTTGCTTCTTCTTCTTCAAAATTTGTTCAACTTTCGTTTCTAGAAAAAAAAAAAAAATTGGTAATTTGTCACCCACAAAAAAATTAATGGATTAAGGGTGTTGGAGCCAAGTTCTAATCTAAAAATTCGATTTCTTCATTTTACTCAACAAAGATTAAATTTGGAATTTTTTCCCTCTGTTGAATTAATCAATTTCTAATTAGAATTATGCGTACAGAGCAAGAAAATATATAATTCAAATATTTTTTAAGTAAAATGAAAATATTGAGTTTTGAATTTAAATTTTGTATTCTTCATTTTATGCAAAAAGTATCGAAATTAAATATTTTTTTGCTCTGTATGAAGTCTTATATTTGAAAAAAGATTAGCGCTACAGAGCGAAAAAATATTTATCTATAATTTTCGTTGAGTAAAATGGAGAATGGAATAATAGTTTCATAGCTTGGATATAAGTAGAAGCAATTTAATTATTATTATACTTACGAAAATTGGAATTATTATGCACTTCAACTGCCCAGTTATGAATTTCGAATTCTATATATTCAATTGGATAATTGAAGAGTGTTTTTAATGCTTTCAACAAAAATGTATCAATTGCACAATTTTGATATTTATCCGGCCAAGTAGACCAATATCTCAATATAATTTTTTCACATAGTATCCTCATTCTTGCAACTTTAGCTAATTTCTCTTCGTAACTAACGGCTGAAATAAAGGATAAGTTTCCATTTAATATTTGCAATATATATCTTTTTCACTTATATACATATATTATATATTATTTACCATTTACTCTCATCATAAAAAGTATGTGAGATATTTCTTCTTTAAGAGTTGCATTAGCTGGTTGCGGTACAGACTTTAAACTATTGGGTGAATACTTTCGGTGCATCAAGAAAGAATCAACTTTCATTCCTATATCATAAAAGAAAATTGTTTCATCAATAAAATATTTTAAGATTCGCATAGAGAAAAATTGTATATGTTTTTTTAACAAATAATTGAAAAAAAAAATCATCAAAAATTAGGCAAAGCAACGAAATAGTTATGATACTTACGGAAAATTGAATCATTGTACAATTGGTCTGCTAATTTTAAAAGTTCACGTTCACGAATTGCGGGTGGATAATTTAACATTTCGTGAGTTGCAATCCACGCCAAATGACTGGACACGATTTGTTTATATTCTTCCGGCCAGGCTTGTGAATTTCTTTTGATAATATTTTCACAAAACTCATTCATCTCTGCTATTTTTGCTATTTTTTGCTCGTAAGTCATGCCTTAAACAAAAAATAAGTTTTCCTTAAAATTCACTAAACTTTTCTGTCATAGATTTTCTGTCATAGTTAACACAGAAGTTAAAAAACGAAAATTCTATATAAATGTTTTATATTTGGTTTACTTACCATTTTGTGTGTTGATGAAAGGTACTGAGTTTATCATTTCTTTTAAATCACAGAGTTTAATTTTTAACATGTTTAAAATAATTTAATCACTTAATACTGTAAAAGCTTTGATTTTTAATTAAGATAAGTAAAATATCACATGAAACACACAGTTTTACTTTTCTCTACTCTACTCTATAACTTTACTTTGGCCTACTCGCAAACAACTGAACGATAGGTACCTTGACTCAGAAATATTACATTTCTAGAAATGCTTTCATATTCAAAATTTGCGACTATGGCTAAATAAGGGTTTTCCGCAGGTCTAAACCCTAAGACCTGAGCCTAATTACTCTCCACTCAACGCATTAGAAGATTTACTACTTATAATTCTGTAGAGTATAATACTATATTTGACGCTGGAAATACTTAATATACCTGGAAGTCTGTAGAGGACGAATTTTAAAATGCATTTTAAAATTCAATTTCTTCTTCAAGAAAATAATTATAAATATCTTATTTCGTATATAGAAAAACTATTAGAAAAATATTTTTTGAGAAAAAAACAACATTTTTTAACTATTACTGAATTCTACATAAATTATTTCATTAAATAGTTAATATGAGTTCACATTATTAAAAATATATCATTTAATTATTTAATCTATAATTGTAAACGTAATTAATATCAACATAAATATTAAAAACTAAAAAAAAAAGAAATCCTTACTAGAAAAAGAATGCATCTATTATTTCCACTATATATATAGACAAGTTTAATCTTCGTTACTCTTACTTTTTTCGAAGAAAAAAAAAGTTCCTTATATTTAAACAAGGAGTACTCTCTGTTATATCAGATAAAAATTAAATTATAGGAATTAATTCACAAAAACGTGATTACTTATTAATTTTATGTAAATTGTTTTGCTTTTTGAGACGGAATGCTTTGCATTTTTTTTAATACTAATTGTTATCATTAATTAATATTAATTATTGAATTCATTTTCTATTTGAAAAAAAAAAATATTGCCTTGTACGGAATTGTGAAAAGGTCGAGTATGATAATATTTTTTACGAAACTTAGGAAAAAACAGACAAATTGTAAAAACCAGATAATTCTTGTGCAGATATAATTAATATAATTATATAATATAATATATTTACAATATAATATATTATAAATATATCATAATTATATAAAATAATAATATAATAATTATTACTCATATATTTCATATTATACTAAAACTGAATAAAACATTCTACTAATTCCAGTCCTGCGATATAAGTTTTTCTCATTACATAACACGAATATGCACAAGTACCTTATAATTATGTATGTAATAAGAGTATAAAATTATTTAAATTACAGAGATCGAATATTTTGATCTTATTAATTATGTATAGCAATTTATATTGATATGATTTTAATTTTTGAAATTAACATTTTTTTTAAATTTTCCGCCATAGTAACTTTAGGACATACGACGTACCAACTACTTGACTGTCATGGTCTCTAGTGGGAATGTTTTTTTTAGTGAAAAATCAGGTTCCATCTAGGGGGAAATCGCTGGAGTCATTTGGTAACACTGCGTGGTTTGGAGCAAATAATCCATCAATCCATGAGTGCTACGTGCGTCCAAGGTTGTGTCATTTTTGTAGTGATGTGGAAGGATTTTGTAATAGTAAAAATATGACGAAAATTACCCCATTAATGATATTTCCCCTTTCACTGATTGTTATTATAAATACCCTCATATCACCTAGTGCAGCACTAATTTCGGATAAGCGGTTATGTTATGATGAAAAGTGTTCTGGTAATTGAAGCCATACTTTATCTTTTAATATTGTAACAAGTTGACAGCACATTCTTATTTATCTGGTGTTTATTAAATTTCTGACGTTTTTCTTAAACAGAACCCATTTCTTTGGCGAAGACATTGATGAAATACTATTCCAATGATAAGGGAATACTTTCCTTCAGTGCGAATGTCGATGTTAAAATCCTCAGTAAGGGTGCAGGTAGACGACCAGATCTCTGGGGTGTCCAGGTAGGAATTATTCTAATTATTATTAAAAAATCGATCCTTATTACTTAAAAAGTATTTGATCTGCATAAAACTTCAATTTCACAGGAGTTTATCCATTGGGGTATTATTTTGTTCTTATTTTTAGATCCAAGGTTTCCTTTAGAAAGTTAAACGGATTTTTGTTGTTCTGATTAAATAATATGAAACCTGTAGCTTAATAGAGAGGATAAATAATCTTTTTCAGAGAAATTTCCTTATTGGGAATGTTTTATTTAATTCTGAATGTCTTAAAATATTCGCTATCTATGATCAAGAAAGTCTCCAATTTTGGACAAATGAATTATTTTCCAGATACATAATAAACGAGGGTACGCTCCAAAAAATCTATTAAGGGAATACAAAATTTTAAAATCAGATTTATCCTACGAAGTGCCTACAGAATTAGAAACCGAGGAAGTTCCAAAGGTTGAAAGTCCTCAAGAAACAGGAGAAATTACAACGAAAGAAGAAACTCAAGAAAACAGTGTTGAAGCCCCAGTATTCGATTCTAATAAAATTTCAGAAGAGTCGACAATAAATTCTGCAGACAATAAAGCTGAGGAGAAGTCTGAAAAATCAGTAATTGATTCATCTGATAAAAACATAGTGCATTCAGTACCAGTTTTGGAAAATGTATCCCCATCTTATGAAATCATAGATGGTACCACAATTCACTTAGGATCAAGTGAACCTCCTTCGGATTATTCATCACAAGTAGTCGAGGACCCATTGCAGGATCAGGAACCTGTTTTAAGTGTTCATCCCCATCCTAGTCTAGTTTCTTCAACCTTATCTTTCGTATCTAAAGTTTTCGATAAAGTAGCGGAAAAATTTGATAATGCAGAAGAGAAAAAAGATGAAGTTAACAGTGGATCTGAAAATGAGCCTAATAGTAAAACTAATGAAGAAGAGAAACAAGCAAAAGAGGTCAAAAATGAAGATTTGAAAGATGAACCGAAAAAAGAAGAAATTGATAAAAAGGATAAAGATGCGAGAGATGAAAAGATTCTTTCAAAAGATGAAGATGAAGTTAAATTAGAAACAGAAAAATTGAAAGATGATACGAAGGTTGTTCAGACTGATGAAGAAAGTAATGGATCAGAAGAAATTGATGAGGAAGAAGATGACGAAGACGATAATGACGAAGTAGATGAAGAGAAAGAAAAAGAAAAGCTTCCTGAAGCTCTAGTAAATTCTACAGAGTTTGAAGTAAAAATTGAATCTAAATCTGATACATTGAAAAATTCTGAATCAGGGAGTGAAATAAATCCTCAAGTTAACATCAACAATAATAAGATTAAAACTGAGAATGTAAATCCACTGAACATCCAAGATGTTAAAGATGTTAAAGATCCTGTTAAAGATGAAATTCCATCAGAAAAAACTCCTCTTCCAGAAGAAAAAGCTACTTTGGACACTTGGAATATTTTCGAGAAGACAGTAACTGACCAAGTGCCTTTGCCTGATGCTCAGATCGAGGAAGAAGTCTTAAAATTAGAAGATAATGTTACAAACTTAGCAGAAAAATCAGAAAGTGGAGGTGATAATATAACTGTTAATGATGAAGGTGTAAAAGCTGAAAGTTTGGTACCAGAGGTTCAACATTCAGGGGAAATCAAAAACATAAGTGAAATTGAGCAGGATCCTTTGATCAATAAAATCCAAGAATCTGAACCAGTTGAGATTTCGTCAAACACTTCTGAATCGATAAGTGAGATTAAGAATTTAAATATAGTAGATAGCAATTATAATCTTAATAATGAGAGTGAGGTATCTCCTGAAGGTTTGCAAACATTAAAAATTGAGAATCTCATTCAGGAGGAGGTCGATTCTATTGGAAAGAATGTCGATTCTAGAGAAAATAATATCGTACCTAGTGAGAATGATATTTTTAATCATAATGATATCGTTTCAACTCCAAAGGACAGTAGCTCCACTCTCGAAAGTTTGGAACCGCACTTTCATGAAGAAGTGGAGACGCTCTCTGGTCAGCGAATTTTAGAAGCTGAGCAGGTTTCGAGTTTTAATGAATTCCCTAGCAATCGAAATTTGTTGAATGTAAACGAGGGGCCACAATATGATTCACGTAAGCATGAAATTCAAGTTTTTAAAATTTGTAATTCTTTAAAAATCACTTAAATCTAAAAATATAAATTTTCTTACAGAAGAAACTCAGATTGATCAAATACCAATCAATGAAATTGATCAAATTAACATTCCATCCACGCCCTTAAGTGAAGAAAATACAAGTAGCAAAGAAAAACCACCAATTGAAAGCTTATTTGAAAAAGCAGACATAGAGAAACAATCTAACATGCTTCCCCCTTCTAGTACGTTAAATACAAAATATTAAATTTAAAATACCTCTAAATATCTCTAATACAAAGTAATGATATCGAACTTCTTATTTTTACAGTACTGCCTCCTGAAGTATGTGAAAAAGACTTCAGTTGTTCCAAAGTAAGTCTTTTCTTCATTAATTAAAAATTTAGATTACTCATCTTTAATTGTACTTCGTAATATTTAGAATTAAGTTAGTTGATATCGATTCTCTTTTCGTAACTATTTATGAATCAGAAAGCATAGTTGATTTTACTAAATCAGTTCACTAGCTATGAATAATTAATTTATGACCACTAAGCAATTCTCTGTTTGCAGGAAAATGTTTATCAGAAAGACGATAACGCTCTTATGTACGCTATCGACATGGGAAGAAATTATTGGGAATTTTTAGCCTATCTTGTGATAACTTCTGTTACTATTCTCATCTTCTCTCTCGGTT
>CAJFCP010000069.1:1696648-1729261 GCA_904066005.1 Synergus itoensis | reverse complement strand
AAGACTGCATACAGAGCGAAAAAATATTTAATTTCGATACTTTTTGCATAAAACGAAGAATTCGAAATCTGACTTCAAAATTGAATATTTTCATATTACTTAAAAAATATTTGAATTAGGTATTTTCTCGCTCTGTGCGCATAGTTCAAAATAAAAATTGATTAATTCTAGAGAGGGAAAAAATTCCAAATTTCATACTTGTTGGGTAAAATGAAGAAATCGAATTTTTAGATTAGAACTTGGAAGGGCATTGGACCTAAGAGTTAAGCTCAAAATTCCATTCTCCATTTTACTCAACAAAAATTACAGATAAATATTTTTTCGCTCTGTAGTACTAATCTTTATTCAATTATAAGACTGCATACAGAGCGAAAAAATATTTAATTTCGATACTTTTTGCATAAAACGAAGAATTCGAAATCTGACTTCAAAATTGAATATTTTGATATTACTTAAAAAATATTTGAATTAGATATTTTCTCGCTCTGTGCGCACAATTCTAGTTAAAAATTGATTAAGTCTACAGAAGGAAAAAATTCCAAATTTAACATTTGTTGCTTAAAATGAAGAAATCGAATTTTTAGATTAGAACTTGACTCCAACACCCTTAAACAATTTCAAAGTTCAAATTTTTTTATCAAAAAATGTGCGCTGAAATTTTCGGGAAATCTTAAGCCAATAAATCGTTTTTTAAGAAAACTGTCACTTGAAATATGCAATAGCGGTTTAATGATTTAAGATCAGAAGTCTGCTTCATTAGTAATTAAATAAAAGCAGTTCAACTCGGTCACTCACCTTGGTGGTAGACGTGGTATTCGCTCCTTCGGGAATCTTTCCCCAAGGTCCAATACCTTGTCCAATTTGACCTGTCAAGACACCAGCCATTTGCTCCCTCAGTCTGTTCATGGCATCTGCAAAAATGGAAGATAAAAATTTTAATGAAAATAGGGCGTGTGATGGGTCATGCGAACGTAAAATAATTGCAAGCACAAAATAATCTGCAAATGAGAGAGCTCACATTATTTTCTTCAAATTATTTAACATAAAAAGTATTTCAGCAAACTCTTTTTAAAAAAATGATTTTAATTTGAGTTGAAAATTTAATCATACATTTTTTAAATCGCTCGCGAATTCACATAAACAAATTCGAACAAATTCTACAATATCTATGTAGAGATTTATTTTCCCATTTATTTTCATGAAATAATGAAACTCTTTATTATTAATGGGAACAATAAATAAATGAAGTTGAGTTTAAAAGAGAAATATGGTAGAAATACAGACGCCTGTAGATTAGAAAGTGTAATCAAGTGTGAATGAGGAAAAATACTAACTTTAGACATTCCACCGTTAGTATAGAAAAGGGTGAAATGGCTGCATGATTTATCGTGTGTAATTGTTCATTAGAGACGGCGCTAGGGGTGAAAAGGGGCGAAAAGGGGTGAGAATAACTGGATGGAGTCGGGATGTGAAAATTGCACGACCGAATCGTCATGGTAAACGAAGGAAGGAAGGAAATCGCTTGGAAATCAGCCATCGACGTTCGTCGCTCCGACGCAGTCCATCAGGAGCATATTATTATGCAAGCGTAAAACCCAAGCTCTAAGGGTAGAAGCGACGATAATGAGGAGGCAGAAACTCATTATTGCTCATGCAATAATTAGATGACCGTAGTTTCGACTATAACTTTCAGAAACGATCTTCTCAATGCCTACATCATCAAAAAGTAAATGTTAAATCTATAAAAAGAAATTTCTTACAACCACACAGCATTTTCAACGTTTAACATGAATTTATTTCATATTCTACATTTTTTTACTCTAATTTAATTGGATTTTATTTAATTGTATTATTTTATTATTTGTATTATTTTATTATTAGAGGTAATGTTAAAGACGTACTGCCATAGTTCCAGATTTGTTCTTCTGTGAAATATTAATCCAGCTTTGAAATCTTGAGGCGTTAATAATTAGTGTTTTGTTTCTGGCAAGTACGCTTCGTTGATTTAAATTAACTCGATGAGAAGTATTGATTAAGAGCATAAAAAAATTTTGCCAAGCAATTACATGAGAAATACATTATTTCAAAGTCTATGAGTTGGATTAATATAAATGAAGCTTGCAATGATATACGTGAATTAATATTTTACAGTCAAATTAATTTAAGGATTTAATGAGTGAAAATCAAATAGTGTTAACGACAATAAAATACGAGAGCCGACATTAATGTATATTGCAGACTAGTAATAATTATTACGTAACTGGAGATGAATCATGCATGCATGGCAGCTGATTAATTTTACATTGCAGTTATATTTCGTACCTTTTGTGTAAATTCACAAATAACCAATTATGAGATAATAATTTCAGAGAATTTACACCATTTATTTTTAAAAAATAAGTCTAAAACAAAGAACCTATATTCAAAGACAATGTTTCATTATTTAAAAGGAAATATGTAAATATGAGGACAAATTGAGAAAGGAGATTTTTCTCTTAAACACAGTGAGAGTTTTTTCCTGTTCATTGAATATTTTACGTTTAATTTGAAGTGTATACGAGAAGAGTCAAGATTCTGGCGACTGGAAATTGAAAGTTCGTCAAATTGCTTTCGAACAGTGATGCAGCGAGGTCTCTTTTTTTATTACTTTTTTTCAAGTGGCATATACATATATACCGGGTGAAGATTTTGCAATCACGCCTTTTGGCGGTGAAAGCAAATGAATGCTATATATATTGAATGAAAAGTTCGTTGTCAGCGACCTTGCTGCTAACCTGTATCAAGTCGACCTTTGCATTATAGTTGTAGCTCTCGTTAGTCTCAACCTACTCGGTGCGAAAGTGAATTATGATCTGAGCGAATGTCACAAAAATTGTTGTCATGCACTAACAAATATGATTTGTCTCTCTTATTTCATTGCAAAAGACTTATGTAACATTTACTCTTTTCTGTGAAGTAACTCGATCTTCAGAAAAGACAAAAGTTATGTTATTTTTATTGCTTTTTTAAAATTAAAGTTCGAGGTTTTTGCATTAAAAAAATGTATGCATAAGAAAAATTTGTGCATAAGAAAAATGTATAATAATTTTATATTAATATATATTTTCAGCGTACTTCATTTCTTGTTCCAAGTCAAGTAAGACTGCATTACTTTCTTACCATTAAACATTTTCGTGTATCGAAGTATTGGAATAGTCATCAAGAGAACATAGAATCTGAGATATATATAGTGCACGTTATCGATTTTAAGTATTTTAGTCATTATTTCAGGTTCTTGAATCTACTTAAGTGAACCATTTTCAACTGAACGACATTATATTACTTTCGCACTTTTTTCCTGCACTTTTATATACCTATCCATCTTTTAGCTTTTGCATATTTTATTACTTTTTATACTCTGAGAGTATGTATATCAAAGTGAAACTTAGTGTTCGTAAAAGCGACCCTTTCATAAGAGTATCAAACCAGGAAATATAAGTCAATATTTCCAATCTGTTTACTCACGCGACAGATTTTTATTTTACCTGTTTGTTGACATACTATTCGATTTTTAAATTGCAAATAGAAAATGCATCAATAAAAGCATTAATTAAAGAAAAGTTTTACCACCACTTGCGTGAAATGACAACATAAAATTCGTGACAATGAATAACGTTGAATAAATATTAAAAATAAGCTGAATATGACAATTATGAAAAAATGCAAATAAAGGGAAAATTAGCAGAGATTAACGCAATGAAGCGTTTATATGAAGAGGGAAAGTAATTGGATTCCATTTCATAAATAAAATCCTTTCACGACAGATCCTAAATAACTCTGGTCAAAGCTGATCATATTATGTTGTACAAAGCTTTTAGTATTCCCGACTTTGGGTTTCCGAATGTTCAATTTTCCCGACTATAATTATAGCATCATACAACATCACTTTCCACGAACGATCACAGATTTTCTGTTCGTCCCCAGTTTTAATTACTACCGAATATGCGCAATGCTGAAAACAAATAGAAATCTGCAAATTAATGCCAGGGAGCGATTTTAAATCATAAAATTTTACGTCGTATCGAAGCGAGACAGGATATGCGTCTAAATCCAAGGTAAATATCGCGCTAAAAGCATCGGAGAGTATAATAATTGTTTGTTTGTCGAATAAAAAATCACTAAAAATTCTATTAATAGAATTCTTAAAAAAGAAGTAATTAGTTAATTATGGTAAATTTCAAATTCAAAATTCCTAGAATATTTGTAATCTGAACTCGGATGAAAATGATGCTACATGAAACTACATGAAATGTTTTTCAAAAAATGTGATTTATGATCAAAAATGATACTTTCGTATTACATTTTATAAACATATATATATGATGCACATTTGTTTCACATGACATGTATGAAGCTTAATACCTATGGATTTTGCGTGTAGTGTATGTACAGAAATGTATGTTTTAAACTGAAATGTGAATGAAGTGGAATCGAATTGGTCAAAGAACAGCGGTCATATTATTCGAATGATTGTGGAGGACAATTGCATTCCATTTAAGTTGAAGTTCCGGTAATCCGAAGGCCCTGAGAGCGACTGGATCCTACGTTCTCGTGGAAGCATTGGAAGCATTGGAAGTAGTTATCGACAAACCACTGGTAGAGACGCCCGGAAGTTATGTTCCGCAATCCTCACATAAACGGAATGTGGGTGAGTGTGTGACTATGTACTTTATATACCTTCCGTATGTAGCAATAGCCATTCGAAATAGGAAATAGGCGTATTTCTAAGTGTATATAATGCCATGCACTGCGATATCCTATATACCCTGTTCAAATGTTCTATGACATACGTATCGTGAGGCATGCAGGGGCGGATATCAAACTACTCACTTGGAAAAGTCCTTCAAGGGTCACGCAAACACCATAATTGAGTTAGCATGTCACATAAACCCCCACACACAACTATTCAATTCATCCTTCATATTTTATAATTTTTCTTAGGGAATTTAGTGACCCAATCACTTTTCAACCATATCTCTGTATATAATTTGTATAATTTATTTTATTAGTTAAAATTATTTATTACGTTTAACCATTTGAACTTTCTGGTTTGGAATAAGAGATTGATAAATTTCCAAAGGCTTTTAATTAAATAAGATTGTTTATCGAACTCTTGGAGTGATGAATATTCCATGATAAAAAGAAGCATCAGGTTTTAAAGGCTTGAAGTTTTGAAGGCTCTTAACTTCAAAAGTATTGTTGAAGTTTCACTACTTTTAACTTTCAAAGCATCAAAGCTTAACTGCTCTTTAATTACAAAAGAAACGAAGCTTGGACTTTAATTTCAAAAGCATTGAATCCTTTTAAGTGTTTTGCAAATAAATATATTTTCATATTTTAAACTCTATTATCATTTATGAGCGTGCAAATCTTTTTTAAATCATACTATTCGTAACTTCAATTACAACATTTTATTTGAGAGAGTAATTTCATAATTTAATAATTAATCATATTTCCCTGTATATTTTGCTTTCATTCCGTAAATAATTAATATTCAAGTACATGAAGAATTAATTATGAGAAGTAGGTTTCCACAATTTTTCGATGGTTTATCTGATAATCTGAATGCATCTAATGATATTGCTACGTGGGGCTGAAATAAAAATAAATTTGAGGTGCAAAAAACTCACTTTGCATGCTGGTCAAGAATCCATCGAAGACATTGGATCGGAAGGGGAAGTAACCAGTTCCAGGGAATCCTTCAATACTGTCGTCTTCTAATTCTCCTTCGGTCGGCAGGTCGAAGACGGATCTGGAAAATCCATTGCTTCTTCCTGGCAGTATCAGAACTGTATCCGTATTCTTTTTGTCGCTTACTTCGCCCGATTCAGCGGAATCTGGCGCTACTCCTGAAATTAAAAGAAAGGAGCCACTTGATAAATCGTCCATTGCAGGCTCACAAAATCCTCAACGGAAAATAAGAGAAAAGAAAATAGTTAATTGGTTCTACGACCGAATCTCGAAAATGTCGAAAAGCCAATATTCACGGAGGGTGTAAAATTCTCAAGTCGCCAGAAAATTTCTTACCCTCTCAATATTATATATTATATTATATTATATTATATTATATTATATTATATTATATGTATAAATAAAAAAAACATTAATACTGAGATGCCTCTAAAACTATTCCGAGGTTCTTATATTTGTGTAAAGCCTGCAGCTATAATACTCAAGATATATTCGTTTCAACGTCACCAGTTGTGGCCCACGGAAAATATTCCCTCACGAATTTCCATGAAAATGTGTTTCAATTGATTGTTTTTGCGTCCCGGAAAGCTTTCATGGAATTTAATACAAATCGAAAAAGACGAATGAATTAAAACTTCATGCAATATGTATATACGCACTGAGTATGAACAAAATTAACTAACACAATACTAGAAAAAAGTTCTTAATTGAAATCGCATTTATTCTTGAAAAGGCTGGACGATAGTATCCAATACGAGATTGTTCGTGCAATGGTAAATTGACTGAAATCCACACCCACGTCTTGTATGCGGATTGACGGCGATCCGTGCAAATTGGATAATCTGCAGTAGCACTCGATGTGGAAGCTCACCATCGCATTGTGCAAGCAAACAGTATCGAAACTACATACATATATACAAATATACAAACTCAGTACTCTACATTCTTCATTTAATTTTTTAAAAGTATCATGTATACTCTATTATTGTCAAGAGTCTCTCAATCCTAAAAAGGCATTAAAAGGATATCAGTACACCAAATAGAATTGGAATTTGCAATCGAAACAATCAAACATCAAGAGAAACATTGATTCACAGGTTGCACCTGTGAGAAACATCATTCCTGAAAAAATAATCAGAAAAATATGATGCCGGAAATGATTGTATTCCATCAATCGGGTTCGAAATGCGATTGAAAATTGGCGTATTGTCGTATTGCATATTCCATAACAATGTGTGTTTTTTATATGTATAGAAGAGTTTTATTATATATCCTGCAAATGCAATTGTTTTATCAATGCATCGCTGAGTGTTCTGCCCTCTCCTCTCGCACTTTTTTTCCTGACGTGCACACATTCTCTATGGGATGTGCAAAATAGAGTTTTAATGAACGTACCATTGATCGCGGGATAACAATGCGCGCGGAAGCCCGAGGTTATTCCAGAAGCCTAGTATGCGAGACCTGCTTTGCAAATAAGACAGCGTTTGCACGTCATTATTAATAAAGTCTTTTATCAATCCCACGACCTCCCACCCACCCCCCAAGCTGGAGCGATAGTCGCGGTACTAGCTTTTTCAGAAATCACTCAGCTTTTACCCCATGCGTATGTAGGCTTCCTCCTGTCGATACAAAACCAGATAAGTGTCTTTTCAACCGTGCTAAGACCGAATTTAGAATAAAAATATGTATAAACGTTATTTACAGAAAATTATGGACTGAGTTAAACTTTTATAAAAGATTATGGCTCAACTCAATTTTTAAGCCAATTTTTAAAAGTAAATTTATGAATGACTGCAATATACAGGAATATCACGCATTGAATATGGTTTTGAATTTGTTTCAGCTGTCTATCTGCCAGGTATTCATGTATTCAAGCTTCTGAGTTCTAATCAGTACACGTTTTACATTTTTATCCACCCTTAGAGTAGACATATTTATGTGAAATGTGCGGAACACTACGCGTACGCGTGTTTCAATCTCACTCAATCAACATCCTGAAAAGCAGCAATTTTTCAGGGAATTTGGTAGAGAAAAAAATCTCGCAGTCGTGTCGTTCAAGAGCAGTCTATCGTTGCTTCAATAGACCATTAAGTCAGATTTTCGTTATAACACTTTCATTTTAACGCTACGCGCCCGCTTACACCTAACTGAAACAGCACGAACAATCAGGAATAAAAAAAAAACAGTTATACGGGCGCAAACACGCTGGTATTATCAAATTTTTAATTGAAATTTATACATGAGCTTGAGAGAGAGCTGTTATTTGAAAACTGTAATTCGTATATCGCCAAGTAAATAATTCGTTTCCATGCTAATTTTATTTTATGGAAATTTAAAAACATTTTTAAACGAAATGTGTTTAGAACAATCTTCCACTATTTATTAATAGTTTTATTAGTGAATATTTCTCAATTACGTATATTTAAATAATTTCAATCTGCCAAAATATGAAGGAATGTTGAATTTTCAAAGCTATTCTAAATTACGAGGATAATAACAAGCCTCGTAAACTGCGACCCTTCTTGGCCATTTCACATGACGAGGTAATGTTGCAACTATGTTGTAGTTTCTCTTACATTGCAGCGTCCTCTTTGAAGGTTGAATTAATAAATTCATACACCGCACCGTAGCGAAATAGTGCGTCCGGCATTTGTTAATTTAACGCGATATTACGCTTCTCCAAAGAAGCAAAGGTGATTTACAATTCGCGAACGAGAAGCAGACTGTGGATTCATTAAAATGGTGATTGTTTTAGGACGATGAACCACCACCGTAATCAGTCATTTTCTATATAGAATGTCTGCATCGTTAGAAACGAAAAGCTAGAGGAAATTTAATCAGTTTATTACCGAAAACGTTTGGCCATCATTTTGGTCCGAATCTAAACGATTTATCAAAATTAGGTATACATTTGTCCAGTTTCAAAGTTACTTCGAGGCATTCGAAGCTTGAACAAGAGAAAGAGAAAAAGTTAAAAATTCCCGTTTTCAGATGCGGCCTCCAATGAGAAAAAAATGTTTTCATTTAGGTCACTCGAACAGATTATTAAATCGTACATCGAACGTTGCTCTTTTCCGTTTTATTATTTTTATCAAGGCTGTGCTAATTATATAAACGACCTCTCCATCGGTAAGAACAGTAATTGCTAATTGCTAAATACAGTGTGTTTTCCCTGTTACTTCCTGACGAGAGACGTCCATGCATTGACCTAATTGCTCTAATTATCTTGGGGACCAGAAGTGAAGGTACGTAGTATAAGAGCAGACCAATCGCTAAGTGCTGTGATTAACTAACTTGATACAATGAAATTTCGAAAATGGTTCGCTAATCTCTCCCAAGATGAAGGAGGATCTGCTCCTTGATGCAAGAAACTCTGCAATCATGTTGAACTGACTTGGGAATTCTTCGAACTTTGCAAAGTTTTGGTAAAAGGTTTTAAAAAGCTTTCAAACTCTTTCCGATATTCATCATTAATCGGAAAATTGCAAAGATGCTTACAGCATTCTATAGAGCATCCTCTACAATCCTCTAATTGCCATTACAAATTTAAAGAAACAATGAAGCCATCAGTTAACTGTCGTATAATAATCGAATGATGGTTTTATAATGCTGGAAATTGATATTGAATATGAGAATAGTTACTGTTTGCGAAAGATGTCCAGAATATTATTCAATTAATAATTAATTATCGATTTATCATCATCACCAGATGTGATAGCTCTTACCGAAGGTTTAATGCCCTTTTACTCCTCTGATTAAATTAACACAGGGAGGAGTAACGTCTCGTGGCTATAATAATTCATTATTATTATGTCTTCTATAAAAGTCCCTTTATCTCTTTATTGTTTCTTTATCTAATATTTTAAGACTTACGCCAATGAAAGAATGATTCAGCCTATAATACGAAGAATATTAGGCTTCGTTACTGTAATAGGATTCATTTTATATCATTATAAAGTCTGGTTGGAACAAGTGTTGCATGCTACCGCCAATATCCTTACTTTATGAATAAGATATATATATAGTAGCAGAACAGGTTGTACAGGATCTTCAATGTCGTAATAAAATCTAGCCCGATTAGGTATCTATATATCTACGGATTAATATTATATAACTTCTATCATATCCTAATTAGTTCCACTCGAGGAGATCATGTTAACAATTTGAGCACATTTTAATATGATATCCAATAACGTACGGATTCTCGTCTCGAAGAAATCGAATCACTTTTTTCAATATGTGAAAGGTCTGAAATTAAATGGGCGCTTTCTTTTAGTGGACGAAAGTGACCGCCAAGGTGCAGGATTCGATTAAACATACCTTAGGAGGAAAATAAATCAGCAACATTCGCGAGGTCGAATTTAATCTTGCCTTCGTGTGTGTAATTTAACTTTCGTGGTTTTAATGACGTCGCGCGATAGTTACGTGCATTCAGCTATAAAATTAGCATAATCGTGGTACGTATTAATTCACGTCTTTACCATTTGGGGCTCGCGGTATTTTTTAAATGCGGAAAAACCAAATCGAGAATAAGGATGCGCTGATGGAGGCAGGAACCAGAAAAGTTGCCAGTAGAATTATAGAGTCGATTAGCCACCAAACGATGCTTCCGTAATCCACATTGAACTATTTCCGAGCTTTTTTTGAAACTTGCAACCTCTTAAGGCTAAGGATTTAATTTTGCAAGCCTAAGTTTTATAATTATTGCTGAGCGAGCTAAAAGTTGCAAATTTCAGATAGTAATTAAGTCCTCTTTATGGCATTTTAATATATATAGAGCTTTTGTACATACATATTCAATATACGGTATTAAATTTGATATATCAAATTTTAGACAAACCGCATAAAACCCGTAGGATGTGTATACATACATACGCAAACTTTTTCAATGGAGCCGGAAAATTCGAGGTGGTCCTCACTGGAAAGTTTACGAGTTAACGAAGCTTGAATTTCGCAAGAAATTATGCAAAAGGGATTTGGTAGATGCACTAGTGGACTGAATTGCACTTTTCTAGCTACCCTGATAGATTTCAAAAACATGTAAGCCACTTGGAAAAAAGAATTGTAGGTAGTTATTCTTTTCCAAGATAATGTCATACCTGGAATTGAAAAACAATGAACACGTCAGTGCCATACAAATTGTTATTGTTTTTTTTTAATTTTGTGTTCTGAAATATTCCATTTCTCGCTAAAGAAACATCTCGCAATTAATCTGAATTCAACTCGGTTTTGATATCGCGTATCAAACTTCTATTGTCGAAATTTCCTTCAAATGGAAGTTTTTTTATTTTATTGTTGAAAAATATGTAAATTCTGTATCGCATTTTAAACAGGCGTTAAATCTAATAAATTTAGAATTAATTCCGACTAATAAAACTGTATAGATTTTCACGACCCTCTCTTAAAATATGCCGCCTATCGATTTTTAATATTTGTGTTGAATGGGCAATATTTTATGAATTTTTATGGCCTTTTGTTTCCAGGGAACCGTCAATTTTTTCCATGCATACTTTTACACTTAGAAAGCTATATTTATAATATTTATATATAGCTATATTTATGATATGTTTTTTTTTCTCTTGTTGTAGACATTCTTTAAATTAAAAAGTAACTTATTAGTGTAAACATTAACAAGTTTCTTTTTCTACTAAAAAATGTATTTTTTTGTGCAAACAATGAATGTAATTACACCATAAGGTTAACCACCATTTGACCACCAGGTTATAGGTTTTAACGACCAGTTCCAATGAATTTCTCTCCATAAAATGGGCAATTTTAGTTTCGATTTAGTTATATATAGCGATGTGGTTCAGGAAGGTTCATAATTGCATGACGGACGGCAGTGAGCACAAAGTTTATGGCTTTACGACAAAGCTGTGAAGCCAAATCTGCCGCTTTTAGTAGAAATCGTGTGATACTAAATTTTTTTTTCTCTTTTATTCCTCTTTCTTTATCTTGAGAACTAAATAAATGAGCCATTATATGTATTATCATTACTGAAACACTGAAAGTCATAAATTTCGAATTGATAATATTGATAAACTCTTTTTCAACCTTGAATTCCTGCTGCTTTACTGTCTGCGTACTAATAAACAATGATAGCAACTCAAAAAAAGAATGTAACATGAAATTTTCAACAACATTCAATCAACACATTCAAAAGGAAAGAGTCTATAAATTACGAAAATATACAGCATGCAGAATCTATGTGCGCAGAATATTTAACACACAAGTGCGGCATATGTTTTTACATAGTTATATTCCATGAATATTCAGAGCACACACCGGAAATTCCTCTGCTACCTTGTTGGAACGAAGATCTCGGAAAAACTCACTTTTGTTATAATATTATCATAATATTATTATCCAGGGAAATTATTTTGCGTCGACTAACAGTTCCAAATTAAAAACGTTACTAAAAATACGCCCTACTTCATTACATGTTTCATTAAAATTCCATCATTTTCAATCTGGAGGAGTTATAAAGCGTGCTTTAAATTTGGCGAATCTCGGGTGCATGAAAACTTCATTTGCGGAAGTTGAGTTTAATTTAAAAAAGTAATAAACGTCTAATTGCGAGAGATAAATTAATTAAATATTGAAAACCGAGTTTGTGAGATATTTAACGCACTGTCTGGGTTCCTCCCTGCGGTTTCACGTCGTCTGCTACAATAATTGGATTGTCTTTCGACTAAGTATTAGCTGCCATAATTTCTGCGACACTTAGGCATTAAGAGGAAGAAGAAAGGGACAGAAAATCAGAGTTTCCAGCGTAATTTCTACTTTCGCAGAGATAACAGACAAAATTGATCAAAGAGCAAAGTTTTAACTCAATCCTATTATGGTTTTAACTCCATGAATGAATAAACGCATCCCTAATCCCCAGAGAATATCGGGTATTATGTCTGGATTTCTTCAAACTAAATCTCATTCTCATCGCAAATCATAACTGACACATGAACAGAAATCGGATATAAAGTCTGGTTTAAAAAAACTATCCCCACTTTTATGAATATAAGAAGTGCTAATTATACTATATATAACATTAAACTACATAGAATTTAATTTTCCATATGCTGAATTTTTTAAAAACTAGATCATAGTATATTAATCCACTCTTTCATCGAAACAATTTCCTGATTCCATTTTAGCCTTCTATAATCCTGTTTCAACATTTTTTGCAATATTTTTTAATAGCTTCTATAATACCTTTGTTAAAACAGATTTTAGTTATTTTTATTATTCCATTATATGGGATTTCAGAGGTGAAGTTTTTTAAACAACCTGTTCGTTAAAAAAGACTTAAATGGAAATATTGTCGCCTGATTCTCTGATAACATTTTTTACTTTAATCAAATTTACATGGGGCGCAGATGAATGTTTGAGGGAGAGTTCAATTTTTTGATAAAGAGGGAGAGGTTTGACAATTTAATTACTGTAAGGAGAGGTTTCATTATAGGAAATCGATTAGACTGAAAATGTATTTAAAACTTTTATCAAAAGTATTACTTTTTACTAATTTTTATTATGATATATTTTTATTACTAATGTAACGTCAAACGAATTCTTCAAGGTAAAAAATATTAATTTCTTAGGTCTCTTGACTTTATTCTTCTTATTTTTTTTTTAAATATAAATAATTGAAAATAGGGAAAGTTCAAATTATACAGACGTTTTTTTTTAAATATTCAACAGTATTTGATATTCTAAATAGATTTTGTATTATAGTTATTATATTATATTATTATAGTTTTGTGATTAAAATAGTGATTGTGGTATTAATCAGGGGAGTCAGGTCAGTGCCCTTGGAGGTAAATGTAAGTTCATGCATGTATTTGCTCATATATAAATGTCAGTAGACCAATATATATTTTAAATCGTACATATACATACATCCATGTACTAACATAAATAAAGGATATTTTTACATTAATTGAAAAGACATTTCCAAATTGAATTTTGGAACAGATTTTCTATCGATTTTCTCCTTGACCTTCAATCTCCAATTATTAAAAGCAATGAAGGTTAAGGCCACTTTTCAGCCCCCGCGTCTGCTGCCATTTATTGGAAAATGTTTGAGGCTTTCCAGGACACATAAATTATGAGAAAAAGAAAGATTCGAGGATAAAAATTGCCATCTACGCGAGAATTTTACATTCCCATTCATTCCTACTTACTCTCTTCTTGGTTTGAATTAATCCCCCTAAAAGGGACATTTTAGACATGCTTATTAAAAAAGGAATAAAAAGAAGACTGATTTATGAAAAAGAGGCATAACGGCGAAGACAGAAAGAAAAAGAGAAGTAGATCTGAAGACTAATTTGCACGGCGCCCCGCCTAGAATGCGCTTTATGTGACGTTCGAAAAAGAGAGGATAAAACGAGGGACAAAAAGACCAGCGTCGATGAAGCGAGTCGAGTTGTTTTTCATTTTTTTGTTTAAATTACTTGAGAGCTATATAACGCATACTAATGGCTTTGTATTTTCCTGTCATTGCCAGTCAAGGTGTCCAATAGAGTAGTATAATTCTGCATCGAACCATTTATGTCTCGAGAAAAGGAAACACGTCTTTTCTGAATATCAAACTTGTCACTTGACACTGATTACCGAGTTGTTATTTTTATATGTCTTCTATTGACAGACCATTTGTTTTAGCCCCGAAACAATACATAAATTATTCCGATGTAGGGGTCAAATCAAATAGTGTTTATTCAGTTGTCATTCTCATGTCTTCAATATTACTATGAATATAGACATTATTATGAATATACAAAAGCTCAGCTTCTTCTGAGTATAGACTATAGCGTATGTTTATTCAGAAGAAACCAATATTTACGAAGTCGGCGGAAACGTTCTGATTCTTTAACAAGGTTGTTACATGCAGTAACACTTTGCACACAATTGCTAAAACTGTCACAAAGTGAAGAGTAGTAACGCAATCACGAAGTTAATACTCTTTATGGAAATGCAAGATCCCTGTTTGTAAATGACATTCAAATTTTGTACATGTGCACGAACCAATCTAGTTTGGAATTCGTGGTTTAGAGATTCGCTGAGCTTGCAACATTCTCAGAGTTGTTGCCGTTTATATATTTATGCGTATAGCGTAATATACGCTGTCACTCTCGGGCAGCCAGCTTTGATGAGGATTTTCGCATGGATAAAGTCAACTTAATAAACATACTATTCTCTATGTACATGCATATTTTATCTTTTATATAATATATAATTTTATGCTTTTGCAAATTTAATATTATTTCATATTCAGCATTAAAAAGAGAGTTTCCTGTTTACACAAATCCCATCACAAGGATTTGATGGATATATATTTTTGATGACTACACAAGGGAAGTTTTTTGCAAAATTAAACCAACAGAATATACTGAAGCAAGGAAATGAGTGTTGGCTTGACAGCAATAATATTTTTACAGGACAGAAGACTTCTGCTGACTAAGCTTCTTTGTTTTATGAGAAATTCGTAAACACTTCGAACGTGTGCTAAAGACTTCAGAGATCACTTTGATGAAAGAGAATGAAAAAGAGGGATATTAAATTTTCCTCGCTTTGAAAAATCAATTATTTTTCAAATTATAACAAAGTTTTGTATTTTGAATTGAAAAATAGTTTTAAATTACTTGTACAGTTATAATCTTCACTGGCAGTCCAAATATTGATTTTATGACATTATCAACATGCAAGATTCGAAATAACAATGAAATAGATACATCGACATATCCGATCGGATTTAATTACGCGGCGAGAGAGAGCACACGAATAATTGTTTCCGACTTCGTTTGATTCCTAATTGAGCCAGACTAACAAGCAATCACTACATATTCGTTAATATCGTGCCATCGAAACTGTCCTTTTGTAAGTTCAATCTTTCCAGTCGTATTTACATATTTGCACGTCCTGTAGATCAACATTACCAGAGACATGATTACTGGTTCATACAAAACCAAAATTGGATTCAAAAAATTCGGCTTTTAATTCTGTTTAAAAATATACTGTCGAGCTTTTTTAAATTTAATTATTATTACCGAATTTATAATTATACAGAATTTATAATTATACCGAATTTATAATTTTAACTCGACTCGCTTTTTAATAATTAATTTTTCAATAAGTGGAATATAAATATTTTCCTCAAAATGTGTTTTTTAACTCGTGCTGATTATTCAGGCAAACAGTCTGAATTAATTTTTGTTGTATACAGATACACTACATATATATTGAAATTCCCTACAAATATGCTAATTTATTAATTTTCAATCAAAATTTTAAATTCATCGAACCCGAAAAAATCTTCTTGAGGGGTAGAATATCTGATGAATAATGAATTTAATTAGTTCTTAATATAAAAAATTTCAGCACATAATGGTACCCTTCATCAGTATATCTTATGTTTAAAATTACAAATTAGGTGTCAGGGACTTCATTAAATATTCACAGAGCCTTAACGATTGAAATTTTAATTGAAAGTCTGAAAGATATCCTTCCCATCTTCAATTTATTCGCAAGACATCGTACAACCCCTTGAAATTTTCTATGTATTTTAAATGAGAAACGTGCGATCTTGGTTGTAAAATTTTGAACTTGAATAAATATCTACCACTATTCCTTTTATGAAAAAGTATTTCTTGGAGATATGAAAACCTTGACACTGACATCGTCGTGCCTTGAATACGAAATTATGCTTCTATCTTCAGAAATGTTTATGAAGCCGTTGCCTTCCTGTTGAAAAATCACTGACATGTGAATGAGATAATGATTGCAACTCGCATATAGTAACCAATAAAAACTCGATTCGCGCCTTCTTGGATGATTTCCTCTGACAGTTATTACTCTTAAGAAAAAGCACAAGCTCACAAGAGTTTCGCAAATTTATAAAAATAATATTATTTCCTTTCATTATCCATTCTTTCAGGCACCTTACTTGAAAATGTATTTTAACCAATAGATAAACATTCTTTATCGTTTTCCTTATGTTTATGTGCTAAAAACAAACAATTAATTTTAATTGTTAGTTTTTTAATGTAATGCCTGAAAATCTAAAATATGCTTACAGTCGCCAAGTCACGTGACTTATAAATGGCCTTAATCAGAACTGCTTTTTGAGTGATAATATATAACCGGCAAAAAACAAAAGATCTCGAAAAATCGATACGATTTCTTATTTCACAGAACAAAGAACTTATTTACCTCGGTGAAATCTT
This sequence comes from Synergus itoensis, assembly GCA_904066005.1. Classification (NCBI taxonomy): domain Eukaryota; kingdom Metazoa; phylum Arthropoda; class Insecta; order Hymenoptera; family Cynipidae; genus Synergus; species Synergus itoensis. Next base: position 1,712,315 of record CAJFCP010000069.1, on the reverse strand, counting down.
ATAGCTTATTTTTTTATATGTGACCTTTCCGCCGGCAATGTGTTAAAGAGTGAGAGAACAAAGCATATTTCCGAGATTAAAGCATTTTCGTATTTTTAAAGCACTTTAAACAACTTAGTGAGAATAATTTTCATTAAAATCTCGATTAAAATGCATCTTTTAGTATCAAGGACTTTAGAGAAGGACAATTTTAATTTTATGAAAATTAACTTTGCGTTTTTAATTGCAAGGTTAATATCAAGATTAATTTAAATGTCTTTTGATAATGTAAAGTATCTTTATTTTAAAGTAACCTTTTAAAGTTGAGAGATCATTTCACAGTTTCCGTAACGGAGGCAAAATAACCGTTAATTAAAAACGAATAAAAGAATAAATTTAATCAAAAAATGGGAAATTATTTTTTATAAAAAGAATGAACAAGTTATAATTAAGAAACCCATCTCACAGACAACTGTACAATCTGCAAAGGAAAGAAATTAAAGGTAGAAAAGAGATAGCAAATTATGTATAATTTATCCGAAACTAGGTCTTGTTACGTCATTTAGCATATTTTGATAAATTTAAATGGCAGATTAGGCTGTTTCAACAACATGCAATAGGATAATGACATTGCTCCTTTAGGCGTTTAAGTTGAGACTGAATTTAGAAATCAATCATGTTTGTTATATAATATTAGAGCAATTTTGATACATATATTGATTTTTGAAAATATTATTTAAAATATTAAAATAATAAAATAAATTATAAGCAGTTAAATAAGAGTTGTGACATGGCGAGGAAGGATGCTCATATTATGTATGAGTGAAGTGTCATACGTCATGTTATGGAAGGTTCCAGAGATTATTAATAAACTTCTTATACATTCGTAATTCATAGCAAGCGACAAATAAGATTCAGACATATAATTATTAATGCAACAATGAAGCGCGTTAATTACGACAAGAATTAAATTATAATATATATTAATCGTATAATATATATTAATATATATTATACGATTATATTAATATTAATAATATTAATATAATTAATGAATTAATAAAGTGAATTAAAAAGATGAATTAATTAATAATATTAATGTATATTATTGATGCACGCATTATTCACTGTATGCTTTTAGATATACGTTGTCTGAATACAAAAAATTAAATAAAAAAGGAAGTACGATAAAAAGTAAGATTAAAAAGTAAAATACGTTAATTTGTAGTCAAGTGCAGAAAAAAACTTGAATTAAACGTAGCCTTTAAAGATTTTGTTTTATTTAGATATTTTTACATAATAAAAATACCTTGATTGACAATTTTACCTTCCTTTCATTTTTATAATATCCTGGTATATTTTATAACATTCTGGTTCCCACAAGTGGTACAAAATTTCGGAAAATATACAGTGTTTGTTTATAAATATAGGACATAATGATATACAGTTTTGAAACTGAACTTTCAATAAACTTGAATAATATTTGTGAGTTGAACAATGTCCTTGTACGTTCCAAAACAGGATAACTGCCTACGTTGATCAAAATCTTATAAAATCTCATAATATATTTGTTTGAAAAATCTCTTGTACACACGCAATATTTATGACTTCCGTGACATGTATAAATTCGCACAACTCAGGATTTCTAAAATTGTCAAACTCAAAAATAGCACAAATTTAAAAAAAGAATTTTAACTCGAATTCTTTTTAATTCGTATCTAAAGTGGAATAGAATATTCTGATGAATGACTTACTTGGGGCAGAGTAGGCATGGACGATGAAAAGTGTAGCAACGAAAAGTACTCCAAAGTTCTTCATGATGCACGTCTGGCTTCGGGAAAAGACTCTGCACAAACTGATGATCGAGTATCGCGGACAAGGTACAAAAGAGAGGATCAAGGTCACTCTGCACTACACTGGCTCCAACTGAAAAGTAAAACACGGCAACGCTCTTGTCGCTCGCGATATATATCTGAACATTCGCTTACAGCAAGTCTGATTCGTCAGCGTCACCGGCATTCGCCTCGTGGCCTCTCAAAGTAAACACACACATACACATATAAATTATCTCCGACCAACAGTCATTCAAGCTGTACACGAACAGTGTAAAATTTAAACTTACACATACACGTGGATGAGTCTGATTCGTGAATTATGATAGGAAACTAACTCAAGAGGCTGAGGGAAGTTTCTAGTAAATTTGGAAAATACGCCTTTTCTGTGAAAAAGAGGGGACTGTCAAGCTGTCAACGTCCTCTTAGAAGAGGGAGGAAATGACTCAAGTACATATGAAGAGAGAATGACAACTCGGTAAAGACCATTTGATTTGGCCCCTACATCCAAGTACATATATTATTTAAAGGAAACAAATGGTCTTTACCGAGTTATCATTCTCGTATCATTTGTGTTGTAATTCAAAGAAAATTGATAACTTAGTTACTGGGAATTAAATGTTTTGACTGGGAAACATTTTTTTAAACAATCATAAAAAAGACTTGAAACAAAAGCCTCTCGTCCACTATTTTCAACCAAAGTGATGTAATTAACATTTTCCTAATATGTTAAAGTTCTACATGTAGACATGTAAATATTTCAACAATACATATATGATAAATTCAATTATGGATTTAAAATGTTCATTGTATTTTTTACTTCTTATCTGATATTTACTTCTAATATAATTCTGAGAGTACATTTTATCTATGGATTGACTGAAATTATCATCATAGGAAGAACTTGAAGATGTCAATGACCGAATAATTGTTGCGTGTACATTATTTACCCAGGTCACTATGTAACGGTGCATCTGCTATTAACTTGTTCGAACGTTGAAAAAAATAATCTGGAAAGTTCCGTTTTCAATAACGTGAGGAATGAAGTATAAAATGAGTAATGAGATTGAATATAATTAGTTGAGGGTTGAGCTCTTCAATGTCATTGTTACATATATCTTTAGAAACTTCAAGCTTCCTGAACATGAGTGTGTATTATTATGCTAAACTGTCGTACTTATTATTCAGTTACAGTAGAGAATGCAGACATAAAGTACATTCTCTTATTATCTTTGGGTCGTAAGACTCGTTTCTCGTTCTAACACATCGCATCTTGGAGGTGTCTATACAACTTCACCGTTAATGATTAAAGAAAACCTTAAGACCAATGCCACGGTGCATAAACTTCTCTTCGTTTCTCAAACACAGTTTTATTGAATATTCTTATTAGGAAACTTAATTTCTAGCCGCAATACAAGAAATGGCTCAAAGAATATTTTAACTGATAGCTGATACTAAAGAGGCCCATTTTTGAGGTGTCAATAATACGTCAAATATAACAGTTTTTACAATTTAAGGCTTAGAATTTGAAAGTTTTCAATTTAGAATAATTATAGAAAGGACCAAACTCTCTATTTTTATTCGAGGAAAATTACCAGAAATTCCTGTAACATGAATGCAGTATAAATTAATGTTTGTTAATTAACATCATTATTATAGTATTAATTAAAACAAACCTTCGCTGAATTCGATATGCACATACATTAAGCGTGAAATCATTTACATAATTAAAATTTCATGAAATTTTCTTGATTGTTTTGTAAGGTTTCATACAATAATTCTGAAATTTGTGGCCACTGCCTGTGTGACAAGTTACGACCTCTAATTTTCCTGGGCATTGTATTCTTCCCATGCATTGTATTTTCCAGGAACTCAACAACACCATCAAATATAGTTACTTGAAAATCTGCTTATAATACGCCAGAGGAACAACTTGAATGTAAAAACCGTAAACAATGATAACAGTGCATAATAAAGAGCAGAAAATGAGTTTCTCAGAATATTCCTCAGTAACTGTTTATCTTTATAAAAACTGAAGATTTATTCTTTTCATAAACAAAAAATGAAAAATAGAACAGGCTTTGTGAAACTACAATGAATAAAAAATAGAAATAAGTAATAGATATTAGCGTCATATGAACATAAAAAAATATTTTTAATTCAAATACAAATATTATTTGAACGCTAATTTAAATATTTCTTCAACTTTCATGTTGTTTTTTTCCTTATAATTGGGATTACCCGTGAATTAATTTCACAGTCACTTTTACGAAACATGATTGTGGGTTTTTTCTTCATTATTTCAGAGAAATGTAGTATAGTGTGACTAAATATTTTTAATTGAAAAGATGCTTTACAGCCCTTGACATAATTAATAAATAAAGACCCTCGGTATAAAAATTCTTTTTTTTCTTTTTTTAATGATCTAATTATTTCGTTTATTTTTACTAAAAGCTTTTTCGCCTCTCACTTGCATTCTCGTGACCTAAATTGTCAAATTCAGACGCAGGAGCTTTTTGGTAAGAATATATTCCAGTGTTAAAAAATATAAAGCTGCATTTTTGCGTCTTAGTGTCTGACCATGAAATACATAGTTTCTTTTCCAGCCATTGTTGATTATGAAACCATATTGTCGACGTACATATATTTTGCACATTATTTTCCGAGAAGACCATGGTTTAGCACTACCAAGGATAATTTAGTAACAATGATTTCTTAAAGTGAGAAGTAATAATGCAATAATAAACCAATAATAATACTATTAATATTGACAATTTATACTTTATTGTCATTTATTTACTGTCTTTTATCAACTAAACAAAAAAATATCACTCGAGCAGGATATTCACAAATTTTTATGAAAAATTATGATTTAATTAGAAGTAGTGAGTCATGCAAACCTCAAGTTGTTTTAAAAACAAGCTATCAGTGACAGATAAAGGCTCAGTACTCTCTACAAGAAAAAAAACAGAACGTGGTGAATCATAGTACATTTATAACTATATATTTTAATCACAGATTATACCATCGAATCCATTGCGTTACTTAACTCAATTTCTCATAACTCACAGATGCACAGAACTTCTTAATAGAGTTTTGCAAGAAAGAGATCCCTCATAATCTGGTTACTTGCGTATGCATGGAATTTTTCAATAAAATGCATTCTTTTTCTTTTGTCCTTTTGGTTACTTAGGCATGAAACTAGTTATATATAAAACATTTCTGATGATTGACAGTTCTTTATTATTTTTCATGTGAAAAATTATCGTTCTTTATAGCAAATTTTATACAATACCAAATTTACGTCGAGGCAAATCAATTTTTTAATGAATCTAAAAACATTTCTCTCATGTTTAAATTGCATTGGCTAGTCATTCAATCACAATCGGCTTGTGGTAATGGCATTAACTTCTCATAATATAGTATTGATAGTCTCTCGCAATATGAAATTTCACCTGCATTTATATGTATATACTGTGTTCGTAATACAAGTAGTCGATATAATAGTCTCTTTATCCGGCATGTATTTTAAAATATGAATCAAGAATTGCATTAAAAGAGAAAGAAAATTGTAATAATAATAATGAACCAATTGCGGGGTGGGGGCTGCTTACCCCTATATATATTAGAATTATCAAATTATATTTATTTTTAATCTCGATTCCTAAAATAATTATCTATTTCTAGAAACTCTCAATGTTGCATTCTATAATAAGTTTATATTTTTTCCATTACACTTTTTCGCAAAATACGTTAATTTGCATGTACAAACAGATCGTTCATGTCGCTTCAGAATAATAAGTAATCGAGTCCTAGAATTGATTATCTGGTATCTCATTCGCTTCTGAATTAATTATCGATAACAATGCAAATTATATGTTCGTTCATGCGCAGTAATGATAATATCAAAGACTATTAGCCAAAGCAGAGGAACTACATATATATTACATTATATAATTATATTATATTACTCACTTATATTTTATATTTCAAAATTGTTTTTATCCCAACTTATTTCTGTTGATAAGAGAAGAATTTATTTTTAATGAAACCATATGAAATTTCCAATAAAAAGCGTATACTTTCGAGAAACAGTAATTGTCAGAAAAAACTACAAGGGAATTTCTTGGACGTTTTATTTTGCATATCTAGAGAGATTATATAACTCGAAATTAAAAAAATATTGCAGAGCGGAGTCCAAGAGATGCACAAATAATGATATGATATTAAAATCATCCTTATTGTAATTGATAAGGGGTGAGATAATAACACTTGACTACATCCTGCCAAGTACGGTACCAGCTTATTCACCTTTATATGACGCGTAACAAATATTGAGTCATATAGGTCTAGAGATACATGTCTTAACGACTGTGTGTACAATGATACATTTTATTTCTCTTGTCATTTGTCATTCTTTTTTCTCTCACTCTTTCTTCTAAATTCCAGAAAAGCTCGATGTGTTGGCAGGTTTTGTTTGGAATCTAATGAAGCAAAGTTCGTTGTGATTAATTGTCGCGTGCCAAGGCGTAAATATGTTGGCCCCGAGGGGAAGAAAACTGATTGATCAATACTAATACCCTACACTGCATTCCACTCTTTTGTGTGGTCAATTTCGTCGAAGTTTATCATTATTTTCCTTTATTTACCTATTTTTTTATTTTTTGAAACTTATCTACTTGTAATTACTTACGGAACAATACGTATTCTTATCTTGTAAATAAAAAATTAATAAATTACACTATCCATACAAAATCTTCATAAAAGAATTATCGAACACGAGTTAAATTAAAAAAAAAGTATTCGCATTGTTGTTTTGAACGAATATGACATAATTCTTCTTTCTCTTAAATAAATATTCAAACAAGTGTTTAGGATTCATGAAAGATTCTTGTTTGTTTATTGATGATTTAACTTTTCTTCCAGAAAATTCCTTGGAATTCTTAATCTCTTACTTTTTAATGCCGTAATACATTTCTGACACATATTTTTATTGCGCTTTATCGCACTTGTCCCTGAATTTAGTGTTTGATGAAAAAATAGAATTTCTTGAAAGATATTATTTCCAGATAATAAATTTTTATAAAGTCTTTGTAAAAGCATAATATACTTTTTTCCGCTTCTTTTGCAATTTTGTAATCGCTGTATTCTCCAACCCGGAAAATTAGAATATATTGCAAAATGAATTTGATACGCGTCATTCTTGAATTTTGCATGCATTTCAGACAGCAAAATAAATTTACCAGATTGTACAAACAAGTAGAATAGCATAATTATAGTTTTTTTTTGGATTATATACATACAAAATATCAGATGTTAGCATTTCCTGCAATAACAGACAAAAGGGTTTCCTGTTAATAATACACAAAGAGATTTTTATAATGAATACCAATCTCAGAAATTCCATTTTTCATTGCCATCATTGTGTATAATATTTATTGTACTCTCAGATATAAACATTTATTAATAATTGGAAAAATAACATTTTTACTGTAATTATATGGATTTCACACTAGGATGAGGGAAATTGATCTAAAATTAGAGTTTTCACAGATCCAGTCAGATTGACAGACAATTAATGACAGCACATCATCGACTTTCAACAATGGCGTGACTAAAGCACGCTGTTGGCTGACATATCCGTATAAAATGAGGACAACGGTCTATTTGTTCATCCTCTAATGTAATATAATAGACTCTTCATGTCAATAAATTATGACATCGTTAATTCGGTTATAAGAGCATTTTATAACATTATTGTTTGCGTGCTTTTTTCGCAACTCATTTCAAAGCATAAATTCAGTGATGGGTTAACAATCATTAATATGAAAATCACACCGGGGGAGATTGATCCTGTATCTTTTCATTCATTAATCTTTTTTAGCAGATTATAGCTTATGATGATTATTTAATAAAATTCTGTTTGAGGACGCATCAACAAATTTATTACTCGCTGATTTAAATTAGCGAATTTGACAAAATACATTGGATCAGGGAAAAGATGAATATAATAATGATTGAAAATATGTTCCCATTTGCTGTAATATTTGATTGAACTTCTGTCTATTGTTGACGTTAATGTTATCAATTTCATCATCAGAATTTTTAATTTGCGCTTTTGATCTTCGAACCATAAATGTGGTCAAACATTTCCAATAACGTAATGTACATATAATATATATAAATGCAGTATATTCATATTATATATCATTTTATGGTTCATTAATCATGGTAGTTTTAAATTAAATTGGAATATCGTAGAAATAATATTTTTAAAAGATTATTTGACTTTTTTGATACAAGGTTGTATCCCTATTCTGAAGATTAAAAAAGGTGTTAGGTGAAGATAGTACATATCCTTGTTGATTTATTTAATGTCTTCTTGTGTATTTTGATAAAACATTACTCACCTCAAGGGTAAAACCCTAATTTACCTCGCTTTTCCACTATTTATCTTATTATAGCATTAAATTATTTAAATTTTCTGTCACTTTTTATCATTTCCTAAAGAGAATTATTTACTTTTTTTGTCTGTTGAAAAGAGACTTTATGATTGATTGGTTTTTTCAACTGAAATTGAAAAGATATGCGTATTCAGATATTCAGATTCAGAGGAAAAATAGCTTTTATTATTATTTTTCTCTACTTTTCATTTAATTAATTAATTTTTTTTTAATTTTTGCACATGTTTATAATTTGTTTTATTATTTATTGATCAAAAATCAAATCAAGTTTTGATTTTGTTTTTTCTAATCTATTTATCCGTCGTTCATTTTTTGATAGTATCTCCTTTTATATTGGCTTTGAATTGATTCTGAGCATTGGTGGAAAATCGAAGAGTCTGACAAATTGGCAATAGCAAAAATGTTTCACATAAAAAATATATACTCTCAACTCCTAGAAAATTGAATTTTTTTAAATATGTTTGGCAAATCTTCAAATAAGTTAAAGAAGCCTTGCAATAGTTTGAAATCCTTTTAATTCTTTTAACATAAACAAAAAACAAATTAATAAAAATATCAAAATGAAGTAAAAATCGGAATTATAGTATCAGTTTCATGGTCACTTATTATCGTCACATGCAAGCGTTTCAATCTTGCAAAAATCAAAGTCAGTTCCTCACTATACTTTCCGTCAGATAACGGTGTTAAGGTCAATCCCGAGAAAAGTAGAGCAGACGACTTGGGCTTTTACTCTGCATTGTGTAGCATCGGTCCCGATATCAGGAAACAAGAAACCAGTCGGAAACCATAAATCTCCAGGAAGCAAAAAGCGATCACAGAGCCTGTATAAGGCACAAGTACATAAAATAAAAGCTCGATGCTCTTGCTCTTGAAGGGTCTCGAATTCCCATTCTCCCTAAATAAAGTTGAGTTGAAGAGAAACCTGATCCTAGAAAGTGAGGGTGGCATGGCTTTTCTTCAGTCTTCGTCATCACCTAGTGACCCTATCGTATCTGCCAGCACCAGGTACTGTTTATAGATTGCGCAAGTGCCGCGTTGCTATAGACAAAACCTTCCACCTGGCAAACAATTTGAACCAGAAGTAGTCTATTCAGGTAAGCCCCAGCGAAGGGCACTCTAAAAATGGCAATATTTACCTCTTCAGATATAATTACCAGTTCAATTTTCAATGCTTTTCTTCTTATTGTCTCGTTTTTATTGATGATTACATTGGTTACGATTGAGAGAATCTTCACGAGTTTATCATGACCAGTTTTGATTTATGAAGAAGACGTCTATGAGTAGAGAAGGTCAAGAAAAAGCTTCAATTCAGGAAGTCTAGGACCAGAAATCATGAAAGTTGGGGGGTCACTGGACAAATTAGGATCAGACACCTTCAAACATCCTCACTTTTGATCTCTTTCAAACCTTTCCAAGTGTGTTCTCTAACTCTGATGAGTGGCTCTTTATTTGGACGTCTTCAAATGTTGAAATCTTGTTACTTGGTACTTCTCAAAACTGGAAGCCTGCATTTTTAGACTTTCCAACTTTGGGGATACAAAATTACAGTAACTATAAAACAACAGTAACTATAAAACAACAGATAGTCAACAAGAAGTCTCCAATGTTTCTTTGTGATGTCTGAATGGGTGGAACGTGCTCATGTCGAGGTCGAGGGAGCCAGGTCAACGCTGGCTCAATCTTGGACCGAGTGATCAGCCAGGCGAGCAATGAAGATCAGTGTCTTCTCTATCGACTCGCTAATTACAAAAAAGGAGGTGAGCTGATAGAGTCCTATAATCAAGGAGGCCAACAAGAAGTCGAGAGAGTGATTAGAGAACAATTCGGAATTTTGATGTATTCTGATGGCAAAGGTCAGGTGATAAATCGAGCTGAGTACTTGAGGTGGAAATTCAGAGACCTGGAACAGGTCATCTTGCCAATAGAGGCATCCTTGTCGAGATTCGATCCTCTTTCCCAATGGAGTGACCATGAGGCTTGCTGGCAGATGCAATATAGAGGATCCTTAGGAGAGAGTTTGCTACACGTCTTGATCATTTGCGATACCAGAGCACACACGAGAATAGCTCGCACTTTGCTCAAGTGCTTTCCGAGATTGGCTATTGATGTTGTTGAAGGAGAGGAATATTTGGGAGCTAGTGCTCTTCATCTGGCGATTGCTTATAACAACAATGAATTAGTTCAAGATTTGGTGGAAGCTGGAGCTATAGTGAATCAGCGAGCTACTGGGAGCTTCTTTCTACCCAGGGATCAGCAGAGATTGCGACCTACAAAGAACACTGATTATGAAGGTCTTGCCTACTTGGGAGAGTACCCTTTGGCTTGGGCTGCATGCTGTGCTAATGAGAGTGTTTATAATCTCCTTCTTGATTCTGGAGCTCATCCTGATGAACAGGACTCTTTTGGAAATATGATTTTGCATATGGTGGTCGTCTGTGATAAGTTGGTATGTGGATTTATTAATTATTATTCATTCTGATACACAAAATGTATCGTTCCGCTATAAATCGTTCCGTTATTGAAAATATTGTTTTAAATACATGAATATTTCATTGGAGTACAAGCCATACATGTCAAATTCAATGCTTCTAATTGAAATTGTAAATTTGTCAAAAAAATCAATGAAGTGGTAAGGCTGTCACATTTGAAAGTTCTAAACCTGAATCAAATATTCTGAATCCTCATTTGAAAGTGGGAGCTCATCAAACAGCTCTTAAAATGCAAGCAGATGCAGTGTAACTTGCAAGTGCGCATGTGAAAACGAAAAGTTACAGGCAAAGTCAGTTTAGATGAGTTTCCACATTTTCGCTCAGCTTCCCTTTAAAGTTTAACCGAAGCGAATAACAGAAGCTTCTTCTTTCTTTGATGGTTGTACTGTCTTATAGTTTATTTAATTCCGATACTAATTGATGCATTTTAATCGTGTAATTAGAGGACAAAGGGAGGAAAAGTGGGGTAAATAATTATAATTTGAAAGTATATTATTTTGTAAATATTCTATTTTTTTTAAGGACATGTTCGGATACGCTTTACGACATCCGAAGCTGCCTGCTCGTAATGGGATCTTGAATAGTGCAGGCCTAACTCCGCTGACACTCGCATGCCAGTTGGGACGTGCTGAAGTGTTTCGTGAGATGCTGGAGCTGTCTGCTCGAGAGTTCTGGAGATACAGTAATATCACTTGCTCGGCATATCCGCTCAACGCACTCGACACGCTGCTGCCTGACGGAAGGACGAGTACGTCGTAAAAGAACTTAATTCAATTACACGACCACGAAACCGCGAAGCTCTATATCCGAGGATAACGTAGATCGTACAAGTTTCGTCCGTTTCTCCTCTTTAACGTAGCAATAATTAAACTCATCAAAACCACATATATGGGGAGTCCACACTCGCTTCAGAGTCTGTCAAATAGAGGTTCAAAGACATATTTTTATTTTATAAGGTGTAAATTGTGAAATCTCCTCTCTTGACAACTTTGGATTACGTTCACGAAAGATCAAAGGCAGAAAGTAAATAATTGATGAGGTGAATTCAAGAGCGAGGATGATTTTTAAATGTCATGTATGACGTTAGCTATTGTTGATATTGGATTGACATTCAAGAGCTTTTAAAATTTTTAAATGCTTCATTCATCAGCATTTTCTTACGTGGTTACTAATTTAAAAATGTATCCACGTGACTCGAATATGTCACTACAGGTTTAGAAATTGTCATGTTATGAAGTTTTACATTCAGAGAGAAAATTAAACTTCCTTGCGCTTTGAAGTTTTCGCAAAGCGGGGATTTTGTCTCGAATATAAGGACCACCTCAAAGTTCTTTATCACCCAGCGATGGTAGCGCAAGACTAATTACGTCGGCTTAAGTACCGGGAAAGTTCCGGCTTGATTTCAAAATCAGCGAACCCCAAAGTAATTATTTTGTTTGCAGTGTCATTAGTATTTTCTCACAAATGTCTGTTATTTTATTTGACAGGAATCCTTTATTCTTAGGCCATTATAAAACAATTTCTCATTTTAGAGTTACGTAGAGTAATAAATAAATCTATCTTGGAAAATTAATATTTACAGTTTTAAACTTAAACTCGTAGAATTTGTTGATTTTCAAATAATTTTATATTTAAATTCAAAGGAATAACGCGTTTTACAATTATTTTAAAGTATATTAAACACTGAAATTTCGAGAATAAAAAGAACATATGAAAAGATGACACTTCATTTTTATGACAACCACCATAGTTCTACAATCACTCCTGAAGAAATTAAGGAATTCGTTACCAAACTTTGTAAATTATCCTCCGAATCAAATTAAATCCACACCATTTCGATTAGCCCAAGGGAAATTATCCTTTTACTCTCAGAGTGTGAAAATCGAGTCCAGGAAGGAATTGAACTTAAATTAGTTGAGAGCACTCATTAATGTTTAAAATCCTTTTTGCTTCTTTTACTCTCTCAATTCTGAATCGTGACGTTTTTTTAGTCCTTTTTTATTTAGTCCAATAGGATTTCTATCAAGTGTCTAATCCTCTAGAAGACATGAGTCCCTTTTTATCTTGGATGATTCCTGCAATTCGATAAGGGATGTATAGTAGTAATTAAAAAGAAGACTGAATGTGGAATTCCATGGCAGATGAAAGCAGTGAATGAAAGCAGAAAGCATGAAAACACTAGGACTTCAGCCAATGATAAAGTTGCTTAGGATCACTAGAAGGATGCCATTGGCTGAGCTTCTAGTGCTTTCCTGTTTTTTGTTTTCAACCGCTGCTTTAATCTGCCATGGGATTGCCCCTTGCGACGAAATAATGTGGGAAATTTCCTGGACTAAGTATTCGAGCACTTTCGAACCAAATGAAATTCGCAATGAGACCCAACGTGGCAGGATAATGGATTCCTAAACTAAATGGGACGCGTTCTTGACTGGAAGCAAGGCTAATTTCGAAACTTCGTTAAATGTTCATAATGGGGTCAGATACTTGGCGAAACTCTAAGGCTACCAACATCTTCGAATTATAATAACAATATTATGATTGAATATATAACCTGAAGGAGAAATGTTTAAAGATTTGATATCTTCTTTTCAATATTCTTATTTCAATATCCTTAGGTAACAAAAAGCGACAATTTTATGTCAAAGAGACTGAATCCGATAAAGTTTGCTTCTTCTTCAAGCGACATTAATCGGAGTAAAAAGTTTAACAAGAGAAAATAATCAATTTCGAACTTTTCTTAAGCTACGCTTCATTGTCTCTGCAACCCCTCAATTTATTCATTTCTCTTCTTCCTTTGAATCCAAATCTAAATTGGCTCAGGTATTATGCGAAACGAGGAGTATAAATAAAAAGTCGATAGAAGAATGCAGAAACGAGTTGCCCTGCTTCACCATTTATCGTTTAGGGTGTTTAGTGACCAATTAGACCATTAAGGAAAGTCTGAGGGCATCCTCAAGGGATTAATTCAGTTAGATGCTAAAGTTGAAATTAATGCACAACCTGTTCTCTGTTATTAAATTGTATATACAAAATTCAAGGTTTCCTCATACTGAAATGGAACTGAAAGTTCCCAGGCAGCCTGAAACCGCGTAACTTCGCTTAGGTCGACGGGTGATTAAGGATTAACGACTTGGTGGAGCCCTTCCCAAGGCTTTAACGCTGACTTAATCTCTGCCCTCAAGTATGTACTCGCTTTTACCAACGATAAGACTACTCGAGAGGACGTGATTTTGTTGAATATAATTAAAATACTCATATCTTAATTTGGTAAACACTCTCTTCATTAAACATTCAAATTTTCTAATTTCTAAGTTTCTAATTTCTAATTTTAAGCTTTCTAATTTCAAACTTTAATATTTTTATAACCTAATTATCTTAAAAAATAACTTCTACTTCTAAAAACCTTTTGTATTTCGTTTTTCTTCACTTTCTTTATTAAATTTTCTCCCCAAACCTTTTATATTGCTCGCACATTTTACTTAAGAATACTCCCCCTTTTCTTTTATTGTGTATAAGTCCTTTGTAAGTATTTTCTTTAACCCTCGTTTTCTTTAGTTTCTGAACCTTTGAAACTTCTTTTCTTTCCAAAAAAACAGAAAGATCCCTCTTGTTAATCTTTTTAAAAGTTCACTGTGTTGCCTAACAATAATATATTGTTCCCTTAGAGGGCTTAGAGACTGCAAGTTTAGAAGTTGTAAATGTAAGGTTGCCAATTTTCATCTTTAGACAATCTTTTTAAAATTGTCAACCCTATTCCGAGCTTGTTATTTCTATTTTCCAGATTGGAATTCTGCCTTGTTTATCATTCTCAATGGAACAAAGGAAGAGCATTTGGATATGTTAGACGGAGGTATCATTCAGCGATTGTTGGAAGAAAAGTGGAAGACTTTCGCTCGGGTAAGGATCTTTTATACGACAGCACTCTATTCACGGACTTGTTATTATTTATATTCGTAAAACTTACTTTCATCCATCATAAAATATTACCGGATTTCTTTCTATAGACTATTCAATATTCTTCCGAAATATATAAATCTAGTACGTCGGGCTACGCAAATCCCTAATTTTCAGTTTATATTTATTATGATACATTCAAAAAATAAAATAAATAAAAATAATATATAAATAACTATAGACAATGGTAATAAAAGATAACTACAAATATAATATTCGAAATATAATAATAAATATAATATTCTGAAGTAGTATAAACTCCGTTTTCACCACAACCTTTAATAGCATCTTAAGGTAAATCGCTTGTGATGTTTATAGCAGTAAAATTAAATCCCAACATGAAGAGAATACGTGGGTGGCTTTACGATCTTTGGTAGTTTACCTTCCTTTTTTCTCTTTTCTCCTTTTCTCAAATCCAGAAAGACAGAATTTGTATTGCCTTGTTTTACATTTTACATTTGACACAGTATTTGAGTCCAAAAGCATTACAACTCTTTCAACTAAGTTGCAGTTTCTAAAACGCCTGATTATCCTGGTCTTTCACCTGGCTTCCCTGTCTTTGGCTGTGTATTTACGGCCCGCGGAAATTGACGCTCAGCTCCTGAAGTGGCCTGAGGAAATAACGGACGTGGGACGTACAATTGCCGAATGCATTACAGTTGTCGGTGTTTTGGGCTACATTCTGATTCAGCTGGGTGGTGAAATAGTCAACGTCGGACTTCTTTCTTTCCTCAAGCAGCTGGTATACAATCCACCTACGCTTCAGACGCTTTCAAATCGCTTGCTTTGTCTCGACTTTCTTTCAGAAAAAAAATTTCCTTTTATCTCAGATGTGCATCAGTGGGAAAATTTTGTCTTTAGACTCTATTTTAGTTTAAAAATAGAAAATTGCAGTCAAAAATTAGCTTTTATACAATACTCGTATTCAGTATTTGAATCAAATAATTTT